>BDJD01003147.1:32959-52759 GCA_002564525.1 Rosa multiflora
ACATGTTTAACGCATGAAACACATAGAAAGGCTATCAACTCAAGTGTGCAACTTAGTATGAAAAAGTCCACCTAACATCGATCCTCTTCAATTAAATTCGGTTTTTGCCCAAAACCTTTACTACCTTTCGATTCAAGTTACACAAAACAAAAAGTTGATTCATGTTCTTAAATCTAGCATCATTCATATAAAAACCCTAAGTGTTTCGAACCACATAAGATTAAAATACAAAAGATATCAATTAAGCAAATTTAATCAAACAATTCTCACAAAAGCAACTAAGAATTACAATATAGGAGTCGAAATTCTCATTCAATTTATAAATTTCAGAATTAAAAACCTTGCTCACACATCAATGTCAACTAAAACAAAACCAACGAAATTCAAACAAAGGTTACAAAGTAGAGGTCGAATTACACCGTGGATGGAAGATGAGGATGGATGATTTTCATTGGGATCCTTGAAGCTTGAAAGCAAGTCTTCAATGGTGGGTAGTGGAGGAATATGTCACGGCTCCTTCTTCTCCCTTCGGCCTTGCTTGAATTCCGTGGCTTGCTCTAGAGGATGGGGAGAGAATGAGAGAAGCTCACGGCAACAATGTGTATTTTCTGAAATTTTCTAAGGTGTGGAACCCTTCACAACGTCAAAGAGGGGAGTATATATAGGAGCACGGCTAGGGTTCTCCAAGCAATCAGAATTTTCCACATAGCTTCAACCAATGATAATTCGCCAAGTAAGTTTGTGATGTGGTCCAACCAATCAAAATTCTCTAAAATACCTCCCTAATATTTAATTTCCAAAATAAATAAGATTTATTCTTATTTCCTTCACCAATTTCGGCCAAGAATATCTTAGAAGAGAGAAGTTACCGAAATATCATGAATAAAAGCTGATTTGCTTCACCAATTTTGGCCAAAATGGATTTAGAGATTTTAGGGATGAATCTAGACGCCTTTGAGAGCTTTTCTTGGTGTCCACATATTCTCTTTCCTTAAAAACCTCCCTTGAATCTCTCTTGGCGTCATCTCTTTTATATTTTCTGATTTTCCATGTTGCTTCCTCCTTTCTATCTTAGCATATCACGGCAATTACATAAAATACTCCTCCAAGAATATTTTCCTTCCATAAAAATCTCCCTAGAAAATCTCTTGTGTAATCTTTTATTCTCCTCTTTATTTTTTTCGCCAACTTTCTCTCCACCACATAGGATTTCACGGCAAACACATATTATTCTTCTCTTATGCGTCACAAACCCTAGTTTCATGGGCTTTAGTCCATTTGCCGAAAATCCAATTCATTCTAGAGAGTTCTTGGGCCTTCTTGCGTCACCTTCTTGCCATGTCATCTTCTAAAGTCTTCAAGAAGCTTCTCTCATGCCATGACACTTCATTATTTCGATTTCCATTCTTGGTTGGCTTAAGATTCTTGTTTTGGCAGGGTTTCCTTTTCTGGACAGGGTTTCCTGGTTGAAACAGGAAAGCTTCATTTCTGCTTATTTAGGCAGCCCCTTGTATCTCATCTTGTCTCCCTCCAACGTTGGCTAGCTTCTCTTTCCATTTATGAGCTCATTTCAGCTCATTTATTCTAAGGACCTAAAAATAGAAACTGTTACCAAAAATAGAAACTTTCCTAAAATGAAAAAGGGAAACTTTCCTAAACTGAAATGGGAAACTTTCTAAAAATGAAAAATAGAAACTACAAAATGGACACTTTCTACAATAAGGAACTTTCCCAATCAAAGAATGGAAACTTTCTTAAACAAGGATTCTTTAAGGAAATAACGCAGGAAATGTAGGGAAATAACAGTTAAAACGTTGCATTAAAATGCTCTTATCACTGCGGGGTGTTGGGTCTAAGTTTAGACGCTAGTGGTCGCTTGGCTGTCGTCGTCTTGATGAGAGGTAGGGTGATGGTCCGTGCTTTTGAGTCAATCGGAGTCTAGGTTGGTCACTCTTCTGTCGACGTCCTTGCGTTGCTCAGGGATTCTCTATCTGGTGAATTCGAAGTGGGTGGCGTCATCAGCGCTAGTGGGGGCTCCAACTCGGGGTTTGGCGACTACGACACCGGAAGAGCTGCATCTGCGCAAGTGACGACGGCGAGGCTATGCTTGGGGTGTATAGTTCTCTGTGTGCCCTGAGTTGTATTGGGTGGGCCTGGGCCTTTAGAGGGGTTTGGGCTTCCACTTTTGTTAGGTTTTGTTTTGTTGTTTTTATATCCTTTTTTTATTTTGTCAAGATGGAAAGAGAATCTGTGACCTCTTTGCTTGGTTAGACGAGATGTCGCCAAGGCTGATCACGCTTTTGGTGCCTATTTGATTTCCCATGGGTAGTGATAACTAAATTTTGGATGTGCTTCATAGGATTTTGAAAGGTTGAATTGCTTATGTAATGACTGTTTTTGTCAGCCTCACGTGGACAGGTCGTTACGCAATTCTACTGAATTATCAAAGAATTGACATATAGTTATAAAAAAAAAATGCAATAAAGTTACATAAACTACCAAACCTATTTTGTAATTTAGAAAATACAATCTCATTTTCTTTTCTTTTTTTTACTTTTAAAATTGGTTTTTAGAAAATTATTTCGAAAACATTCCCTAACATGCCCCTATACTCAAGCTCTAGTTATAGACTAGCTAAAAAGGCCCGCGCGAGCTGCGGGTCTGGTAGTTCTAGTAATAATTGGTGTATTGTTTCCAAAAAAAAGGGAATGAGAAAACAAAGAAGAATAGCCAAAAAGCTTTTATGTAGATTGATCAACTGATGTACAAAATGTCAACTGTTGTAATGCTAATGGTCCCTGAAAAACAATCAATGTAAATGTCTCACTGGGAAAACTATTAACAGCAACTGTAATTCCACTTCCGTATCTTAACCCAGATACAGGAGTCACACTTACAGAGGCCATAAGCACAATCAAGAACTAAAGTAATTGTCTTCTAGATTCCCTTTCTTACTTCAATTAAAACAAATCTTACCTGCAGAAAACATATTAACATTAAACAATGCAAATTATGTTTAACCATTATGTCAAACCATTATGGCCAGCTCTTGAGATGCATCACATTTCACATAGGGTGCAAAAACATGACATAAAGTGCCATTATCAAATATACATAAAGCAAGATAAAAGGATATTTAAGTTGACCGATGCGCTACAGTTCCTTTCGTTAATGAAATTTCTCTATTGGTGAAAGGAGTTGTATGGATATTACACAAAAAGATTCACCAGACAAACATCAAATTATGAAATTGTTTTCAGAGAGAGAGAGCAATAATTTGATGCAGCTAAAAATAGAAGATTACGTTGAAGACTTAATAAATCATCTGGAACCTTAATGGACAACAAAAGGTGCAATTAAAAGGATATTAAAGGAAAAATTTGAGCTCAGAAGAACTGAGCAAGCACAAAACAAAGGCAATGACTTCAGAGATACCAAAGGAAGCAGCAAAAAATATTTTTTTTCAAACATATTGGCAAGCTTAAATGAATCCTGAAGAGTGAACAACTACCACATTTCTAAACCTGGCCTTACTACCATCCACCCTTTCTAAATGTAAGGAGCAGTAAACAAAATTGAAATTAAATTTATGATTCAAAGCTAATGCTCGCAGTATAACTTTAGCCAACCGATAGGATTCCCATGAACAAAAATATACTTGAACACAGAGAAGAACAATATAGACTCCCTCTGCAATAGATTTCTCTATCTTCTGAGAAAGGAAACATTTTTCTAACAATTTCAATTCT
Source organism: Rosa multiflora (assembly GCA_002564525.1). Taxonomy (NCBI): domain Eukaryota; kingdom Viridiplantae; phylum Streptophyta; class Magnoliopsida; order Rosales; family Rosaceae; genus Rosa; species Rosa multiflora. The sequence goes on from BDJD01003147.1 coordinate 36,709, forward strand.
AACAGTAAAAGTGTAAAATTCTCATTCTAACAGTATGAACACCAAGTAAATAGACTAATAGCAATATTAAAAAACACCTAGGAAAATCCAAAGTAAGGCACAATTCTGCACTGAAAACAAAAGATACTTTAACTGAATTTTGAGTGAGAACAATTACAATTCCAAAGTTTTGTTTTGAGCTTCAATCTTCTAAAGCACTTCATTAAGACTTTTCCCTGCTCTAAGAAGGCCTCTCCACAGGGATGAGGTACATTTTGTTGCAATTTTCCTTATAGTGCACAGGGATGAGGTACATTTTGTTTCTATATTATCAACATAAGAATATAAAGTAATATTGCAATCCTTTTCCAAAGGGAAAGCGAAAAGAACATAGTTGCGCTTCTTAAAATTGAATCCTCATTTGAAACTCCTCCATGTACATACTAAACACTAAACAGTTCTTCAAATTCCAATTACTCTAAATCCTATCTGGCAATGAAGTACTTTCCTTTGAGGTTCAAAAAAAAAAGAAGCTCTTTTTTCTGAGCCTCGCTATGCAGAATCTTTTTCCAAAGCTCTTCCTTTTGAGCTCTACTCTTCTCTCAAGATTTTCCTGAAGCTCTTTCTATTGAGATCCTGTATGCGCAAGGTTTATCCTAAGATCATTTATTTGAGTGTCGGAGTTTGTAAAGACTTTTCCCTACTCTAAGAAGGCCTCTCCACAGGGATGAGGTACATTTTGTTTCTTTATTATCAACATAAGACTATAAAGTAATATTGCAATCCTTTTCCAAAGGGAAAGCTAAAAGAACATAGTTGCGCTTCTTAAAATTGAATCCGCATCTGAAACTCCTCCATGTACATACCACACACTACACAGTTATTCAAATTCCAATTACTCTAAATCCTATCTGGCTACTTCCCCTAAAGAACTTCCAATTCACCTAAACCTTATATGCCTACGCTAAACTGAACACCAGAACATCATAGAGAGTGGGTGGACTAAAGCTTTCATATCACAGCACACTACAGTACTACACTTATGAAACATAAAAATCAAATTTCACCCAACAAAATTAAACAATCATTGAAGTCAAAGTTAAACAGACAAAGAAAGAAATGAACAACCTGTGTGACTTCTACAGAGGTAACCCAAATGACTAAACCCTAAGCAAACTTGGGTCCAAATTGAATAAAAAGTAATAGTAACACAAATCATTTTTTTATATTGATCATCAAACATACTTTTCATAAACATTAAACATTTCGATGTCACTGGAGTACAACCAAGAAATCATCTATAGGCTATACTTTCCATAAAAATATCTTCATGGCTTCAATAGGGTTCTATTTACATTGTCCGATAAACTGAAGAGATAACATAAAAAATCAAACCAAAACCACTTAAATCTAGAAAACAAAAATCTGATGAAGAAAAAGCAAGAACAGGACCATATAGAAAACAACCCTCTTTTCTTTTTTCTATTTCTTTGTTTCTTCTCTCTTAGTTTGAACTTGAACTTTCTAGAAAATCTCTCTCTTTCTCACTGTGGAGAGCTTTTACATGTCCCAGCAACATGCTTCTTCTTTAGGACTTCTATCAGGCTATCCGCATAAATATAAGGACTGGTAGGCATCCCTGGAGAAAAGTAAATAGTTAAGTTATAGAGGTCAAGGAAAAAGCTTTTCAATATTGTCACATGAAAAGTTGATATCTGAATCAAACAAAACAAATAAGACTCAAGGACAATGTACAATTTCAGTATCCAGTTTTCAAATCTTACGAAGGTGGTTAATTTTTCTAGTTCAGTGATTCAACTTAACACCTATTCATCGAGTTCCATAGAAGGCCACAGTCACTGCTACAATATTATGGTTTTTCCTCTGATAAAGCCGGGCATAAGTATCATTAACTATAGCCCTACCTAGAACATAACAAAAAGTTGCAGTAGAGCATCTAAATCGGTTAAAATGACTGCATTCAATTCCTGATAAACTTAATTTTTAGGTTACAACAGACCTCCTTGAAAAAAAAACAAAAATGTACGTTGTATTCTCTCCATACTCTGGCTCATAGATGTCAAGAAAATAACGTCAAACAAAAATCTGATTCAAACCAGCCATGAGAGACCATGGAATACCATTTAGCCTGCCTTCATATGCCTTATCAGCATATATTGCAAGGAGCTTATCATGAAAGTAGAGGTATATGGTAAGCTAACCCATAAACAGAAACGTGAAGAACACCCCCAAGAGCTCAGAAAAAATGTTACAAAATTACATGTATTCGGATAAAGAAGTAAGTGTATCCCTCAAATTAATCATATTGCATAAACAAAATTCATTTGAAAATGATGAACTGAGCAACCTAGAATCAATATATTTAACACAAGGGCCAAAATATCGAGTTTCGAGGAAATATCGATGGTCCCGAAAAAGGAAATTTCGACGGAAATATCGAGGATATATCAATTTCAGTAAATAATCAAGAAAAATGATGGAATTTGAAGAAAAACATGGAAATTTTAAGTGAAACTTTTAGATATGTTTATTTTATCAATTGTCTACTATATATAGAAAGAAAACCTTGAATAAACCTTGTTATATAGTAATTTGTAATAATTTAAGATGAAACGGTAAATGCTGAATCACCGATAACTCTGAAATTTTTTAAAATAAACATCTAATTATTTATTTATTTTTTTATGGCTGGAAACCCAATGAGAGGTTAAGCCATCACGCCTTATATACATTTTTTTGTACATATCATACATTATACCTTGAATTACATGAGTAACTTAGAACCACGTAGAAGACCTATGAGGTACAAGGTATGAAGATTATTTGGTGCAAGGTATGAAGATTATTTTAAACTATTTATAGAAGTTATAATTTGAAATGTTGTTGTAAAATATTTGAACATTTAGTAAAAAAAAAAATTCAATATAGTAATTAAGTGTTTCAAGTTAGTTATTGATTGGACGTGTATCTAAGTTTTCAGATTCGTAGGCAAATGAATATATATTAGAATGTTGTGATTAATACATAAAGGTTTGTGCAACAGAGTTAGCAAACCCTCTCAAATGGTAGTGGGATGACCTAGGTTCGATCCTTAGTGTTGTTGTTAGTTTTTTGGATTGAATTTTATGCCAACTACTCATTCACCACATGTGTTGGGCCCATGGAGATTGACTTTGTATGTGAGAATTGTTGGTGGAGATGGAATGTATGGGGAAATATCGGGAAATATCAAAAATTTCGACCGAAATTGTCATGGTATGCTATGGATATATCGGGCCTCCAAAAAAATGAAATTTTTCGCGAAATTTCGCCGATTTTTTCGATTTTTCAGTCCTTGATTTAACAACCTAGAGCACAGGCTATGGCTTCCTTCACCTCACTTTGATGTTTGCTGAATCTTGAGCACGTCATGGAGAGTTTTGTATTCAGAGAGGTCGCTCCGGAAGACTAATGAAGAAGTCTCAGAAAGAGAAGCGGTGGATTGCAGGTCTCAGCAGATGAATAGGTGGCTTGAGGAAGTCGTAGCACGTAGGAGAGAGCAACAGGTGGCAAGGGAAAATGAGTGTGATTTGATTGGGAGGGAGGGGCAAAATCGTCAGAGCACTATTCATAAGAAAATCACTGTTCATAAGGAGTTGGGGCTTTAGAAGAGAGAATTCGTATTAATACAATTGATTGTCGCATTGAAACATTAAAATTGTAATTATTGAAAAGGCAAAAATCATGTAGCATATATAGAACTTCAATAGGATGCAATTACTTTCTTAGTTCACCCTACAAACATTTGAATTATTGAAATACTATATTATCCAAATGCAAAATGACTAACGTAAACTAATTTTCTAAAATCCAAATATGTAAGGAATTATAAATAAATAACTAACTAATTAAATACAAAGACTATTTAATTTCTCATTAGGCAACATTAATGTTCATCTTCTCCAACAACACAATAATGTTTAGGTTACTCTCTCTGAGAGGTAGGTGGAGGTCGTGGCCTCCTGGCGACGGTTCTGCAAATTGGGCAGGAGGAGATGGGTTTTCCCTCTCATTTGGTCGCTGGGAGATTGAAGGCGACGAGATTTTTCGTTGTCGGAGTCTCAAAATCTTGTTTCTTGTTCTTTTGTTCGGGGTCTGGTGCCTTAGCAGCAGTGATGGCGATCCTGGGTCGTGCAAGGCTGCCACATTGGGCTGTGTTCCTGGGCAACCTAGATCGGTAAAGGTTCTGGGGTCTCGTTGCTTGCCCCTGACTGAGCAGGACAATTTGGTGGCCAGGTTGCGGACTGGAGTTCCGAGCAGTGGTTTGGGGTTGGACCTCTACTTCTGTTGATGGCGGCCATGGATTGCGACTTCAACCTGGCTTGCGGTGACGTTGATCTCTTGCTTAAGGAACGGTCTGGTGTTCTTGGGTTGGGGTTGGCTGCGGCTTGGTGCGGCGAAGATTGTGGATGGTTGGACAGGTACAGAACTAGTGACCGGTACTGTTCGATGGGCTGTGCAGTGGAGCGCCGGGCGGCGATCTTCTTCGGGTGTTCATGCTTTGCCGGGTGGCTGGGGGCTGTTGGCGGATGGGGACATTGACAATGATGGCTGTGTCGGGCTAGCAATGGAGGCACGGATCTGTGCCAGAGTGGAGCTGGCTGCAATTGGGAGCGACAAAGATGGCGGTGGGCGATGGTGGAAGACTGCCTCAGCCGGCGTCGTCAAAGGGAGGTGGACTGGTACTCCGTCGTGCTGGGTTTGGGTGCCCTTGGGGTTGGGTGGCCTTAGCATGTTCAGTTGGGCTTTGAGCCCTTCTGGGCCTAGTGCTAGGGTTTCCCTTTCTTTTGGGCCTATGCCTGGCACATGGGGTAGTTGGGCTGCTAGGGTAGTTTATTTTACTTTTAATTATTTTTGTGTAAGAATTCATTCTCCTATGGGGAATGAACTCGTAGCTTCTCTTTGAGATTTGTCGCCAAAAATACTCGGAATGTCTTGGCCCTTTGATTTTCTAGGAAATTTTAGGGTAGATTTTGGCTGAGCTTCATGATCTTTAAAAAGGTTGAATTACTTAGGTAGTGACTCTTTTGACAGTCCCACCGGGATGAGTCATTATGTGTAATTTCGCTGATCAATGTAATGAGTTGACAATTCTCTCAAAAAAAAAAATGTTCATCTTCAATTCTCCACCCAAATTTTATTACTTTTTTTTTTGTCTTTTTGTTGCCCCCTCGTCGTTAATTAGTTTTTCAATTCATAAAACTATTAAGGTTTACTTCATCAAAATGTTTGCAATACTATTTGTGACCACCGAAAATAAAAATTTAAAACCCAGAAGAAAAAAAAATCAATCTCTTCTTCATTGCTCAAAGTTGTTAACTTACTAATCTTTTGATATAGTTTGAAATAGATGGACATTGAAACTGGAAGTAAATCAGATTATAATTTTATTATAAAAGTTTAATATATTTTAAGTTTTTTTATTGGTATGAATTAAATGATTTTCGACAAAAAAATAATAATTCTTTTTTAATTTGTATGTCATATAATGATATTTCTGAAAAGAGAAATTGATTAGATAAGTAAATTTAATAATTGAAATTAAAATGTAGGGTGTAATAAACAAGTAGGATAAACAAAGAAACTGATGGGATGACGGTAGTCGCACTCACTTCAATATTGTTCAGGAAAGAAAAAAAATAAAGAAGGCACCAAGTTGAATAAGTCATCTCGAGCTAGAGCCACAGGTAGCCAATAAAGAAGCGAAGTATATTCTCTGTACTGAGAAATTTTTTTGTACTACCTTCTGACACGTGGTCGTGGTATTCCAAGTCCATTTAGGATGGAAAAATTTCTCCAATTCCTGTATCAAGTATAGTCATAAAGTAAACCCTAGATACGAAAATCGTAGGTATCATTTAAAAACCTAAATGGACTTGGAATACCACGACCCTAGTTCCAAACTGAAGCCCTTTCAGCATGATTATCCATAGAAAACTAAAACTGACAAATGCATCACCTACTCCTAAATACTTGTTTAAAGAAAGGTCAAGAGCACAAGGCCGGCATTTAAAATGTACTTTAGGTACATTCGAAGGATTAATCTATCTTGAACGTATTTACGTATGATGAGAAGGACGTCTTCTATATTTTCTCACGAACAACAACAAATATATATACTAATATATATGTGTTAATCGATCACCTCATAGTTACCCTTAACAAAACATGTCTATATCTTAATTAACATGACAAGAATTGATCAAGCTAGCTACGCATGCATGCATATGAACACGAAAGAGTCAGTAGCTGCTCATGTCAATATCAACACATTGAACAATATATTAGGTTTTGCGTGCTTGGCAAACAAGTGTAGATTATCCATAGGAATGAGGAGTAGATTATCCATATAGGAATGAGGTGTAGATTATCCATAGGAATGAGGTTGAATTAGCCAGGCAATTCCAGCACTAAATTGCAGCCACTAGTGTCAAAACCAAACGATGGAAAACAAGAAAGAAATTTCATCGATCTTTACATTGCAAGTATCAAACGACAAAAAATGGACTTTTCAAAGACGACACTCTTCTTGTAACTTTGGAACTACCTCCTCAATATTTGACAAACAGCTATGCAGATCCTTTTTAATTCCCCTTTCATTTCTTCACCCCAAAAAATTGGGAAACCCCGAACAAGAAAAATAAGTGAGAGGGAATAGTCTCCTGATCAACATATGGCTCATCGTCCCAATGACCATCCTCGGCGCGAGACAGTGATCGATATAGGGCACCGGAAGCCCGCAAACTTCACTGGCGGGCTCGAGTTTTCGAGCCTCACATACACGGTGACAAAGAAGATCAAGCTTGACGGGAAATGGCTGAAGCAAGATGTAGACTTGCTCCACAAGATCACAGGTTTTGCACCCAAGGGTTGCATCACGGCTGTGATGGGTCCCAGTGGGGCCGGAAAGTCGACGTTCTTGGATGGAGTTGCCGGGAGAATAGCGAGTGGAAGTCTTAAAGGGAGAGTGTCCTTGGACGGGAAGGAAATGAGTCCTAGCATAATTAAGAGGACTTCAGCTTATATTATGCAGGATGATAGGCTTTTCCCAACCCTTACAGTCTATGAGACTTTGATGTTCGCTGCTGATTTTAGGTTGGGGCCGGTCACAACTACTGAGAAGAAACAGCGTGTTGAAAAGTTGATTCAACAGCTCGGCTTATCGGTAAGTGATCTATCCCGCAAATGCTTTATTGTAAGATAGCAAGTAGTTAGATATAAGAATTCATTACGATTATATGAAACAAGAATATGTTTGATTACAAGTTTTAAATTGACGGCCTCATTATTTAAACTTTTTATTATGTAACTTGGAAAGAAAAAGTCTTATGTACATGTATATATGTATACTATACATACTGTGTCAATAGTAAGTAAAATTGATAACTGGATCATATAAACTGTTGATAACAAAAACAAAAATATTTAAGTACGTACATTTTTTTTTTTTGTCATATGAATTGGTAGATTAATTAAGGGTACAAATGAATACATCAATCAGGGTTGGTGTAGGAAAAGTAGAAAGATTATTGATTGAGCTTATCATATGTGATCTGTTTTCTTATTTTTGAGAACCATATTATCACTTATATGTTGTGAGAATACAACGGGATCATAAAATAATTATTAAGGAAGGTCCCTAATTTAAACTAGCAAATTAACTTTGGAAGATTACTTTTCATTGTTATATTTTGCAGTCAGCTCGGAACACTTACATAGGTGATGAGGGCAGTCGAGGAGTGTCTGGAGGAGAGCGCCGCCGAGTCTCTATTGGTGTTGACATCATTCACGGACCTGCCCTCCTCTTCCTCGACGAACCAACATCAGGCCTAGACTCCACTAGTGCTCACAGTGTTATCGAAAAGGTCCACCACATTGCACGCTCTGGAAGCACTGTGATCCTCACCATTCACCAGCCCTCGTCCAGAATCCAATTGCTTCTCGACCATATGCTTATCCTAGCTCGTGGCCAGCTCATGTATCAAGGGTCACCAAAAGACGTGTCTCTTCATCTCGGCAGAATGGGACTGAAAGTCCACAAAGAAGAGAGTCCAATTGAGTACCTCATTGATGTTATTCAGGAATATGACCAATCCGAACATGGAGTCGAGGCACTCGCTGAGTTTGCACGTACAGGTGTGAAACCCCCTAGGTTGATTGAGGGAGACGTGTCGATTTCAACCATTCTCCCCACCCCAACTCCGCCACGACGCGGTGGCCGTGGGAATGATTTAGGCCTCGAGAAGAATGGAAAGCGGCTTCCTTTGCAGACTAGTACACATGTGATCAATGATTTTGATCATAGTTTGAGGAGCCCTTATAACACTTCGAGGTCATGGACGGCTGGGAATAGTGGAGTCATGGACACACTTCACAGGTTTACTCCTTTAAGGAAACCTAAAGATCTCAAGATGCAAAGCCCCATGAGGTAAGTCATCTCTAAACTAGTACTTGCTCAAGTTCCAACGTCGTTTGTGAAATCATGATTATGTTCTTGATTGGACGTAATTGCCAACGAAATGTATTCTATATATATAAAAAAGCTTTTCAAATGTCAGTACGTCAGTAAGTAATATATTTATTGGTGAATCTTACGGTGTATCTTTGCAGTGCATCCCCTGGCTACAATTATTCAAGTGAGATCATTCAGAACACACCAACACCACACAGCAGTGACTACACAGTAAATGAAAACGACTATCTGACCCCTGATTATGATCCAAATGCCTCTTCCCACCACAACCTGGCACCCAAATTTGCCAACTCCTTCTTTCCCGAGACATGGATCCTTATGCGCCGCAACTTCATAAACATTAGCAGAACACCCGAGCTCTTCCTCTCAAGGCTCGTAGTCCTTACATTCATGGGCTTCTTAATGGCCACCATGTTCAAGAACCCGCCCGAGAACGCTCAAGGCATCACCAACCGCCTCAGTTTCTTCATCTTCACCGTCTGCCTCTTCTTCTTCTCATCCAACGATGCTGTCCCCGCCTTCATCCAAGAGCGCTTCATCTTTGTTCGCGAGACCGCTCACAATGCCTACCGAGCCTCCTCTTACACCATAGCTAGCCTAATCACTTACCTACCTTTTCTTCTGCTCCAAGCTGCAGTTTACGCAGGTATTGTCTGGTTTGCCTTAAAGCTCCGCGGACCTTTCCTCTACTTCTTGGTCGTTCTCTATGTCTCTCTCCTCTCTACAAACTCTTTTGTGGTGTTTGTGAGCTCAGTTGTGCCCAACTACATATTGGGTTACGCCGCAGTCATTGCTTTCACTGCTCTCTTCTTCTTGTTCTGTGGATACTTCTTGAACAGTAATGACATTCCTAAATATTGGAAGTGGATGAACTACGTCTCCACCATGACATACCCATATGAAGGTTTGATAATGAATCAATATCAGACCCATCTTCCTTTCGGACAAAATCCAAATGGTACCAACATTACTGGTTTTCAAATTTTGGACAGTCTTCATATAAACTATGGAGGAGGCGAGACCCTGTCTTCGGCGAAGAAGTGGGAGAAGATTTACATAATGTTGGGTTGGACTGTCCTGTATAGGATCTTGTTTTATCTGGTCATTCGATTCTTCTCCAAGAACCAGAGGACATAGAAAATTACAGGCCGGAGAATGCAAAAGAGTGATGTTAATGGATTTGCTTCTTTATTTTTCCTTTTTCCTTTTTTTTTTTTTCCAAAACTTTGGTGTAATTTTATCATTGAAGTATTAATTTGTACGTACTGCTTCAATTTACTTTACAATTTCAATTATGTTCATATTATTGCTTGGGAACATAGTTGATGAGGAATAAGATGGCACGTTTACGTACTTGGAATGGAAATAATCATGAATCGGAGACAATTGGAATGGGAAAAGAAAGGAATCGGATTGATTCCGGAGGAGTTGATTCCTAAACCCATCTCCCCCATTCGGAATCGAATTCCTGAATATTCAGGAATCGATTCCTTGTAAAGAGGTGGGATCTACACCCATTCCGATTCCTTTATGTGTTAGTAAACGCATGAATACTTTTACCCAGAATCATTCCAATTCCTTTATGTGTTAGTAAACGCAGGAATAAATTTACCCTGTAATCATTCCCTCCCATTCCAAGTAAGTAAACATGCCCGGAATTCATACACGATACATGTACTAGTTCAATATGAAACTCTCAAACAAGTTGTTGGTTTACAATGTCTCCAAAATTTCATAGGTAGAATTGAAGTTTGCCGGCATTTCTTCCGCTTATCACGAACAAAATGCGAAATCTTACTATAAAATAAATAAATAATATTTAGAATAACTAGAGTTACATCCTTGTGAAGGGACGAAATTTAGTGAAGAACATGTGCTTTTATAAAGCACCAGCATAAGGAAAAAGGATGCGCAATTGAAAACGTAATCATCTTGACCATCGTAGAATTCAATTGTCTACTTCTTTCGGCTTGTGTTGAAACGGTGTCAAGTGAAGCTTGAATAACAACCTATACGTAGAGATCTGAATCACAAAATTTGAATCACCATAAGCTACGTCTGTTGTAAACTTCAGGCTTTCGAAATCTAGTCAATGCTCAGGTAGATGTCATTAAAAAAGGAGAGGCTCCTGCACTCTCCGATGGAGATGAAGAAGGGAATAGGCCCAAGGGTCTTCCCTTTCGAGTGACAATTAGCGCCACTCATCAATCCATGCAATCTTGTGAGCAAACTTTGGAGAATTCTATGGTCTAACATTCAGAATCTTCAGATTATTGTTTATAAGAAGGATTAAAAATATCAGTTTTTACATACTACTAGAGAAAACCCATTTGGCGACAAATTTTTTCGCGACGGACCAATTTTTTGTCTCCCAAACACATCATTAGAGACAAAAAAATTTATTTTGTCCCTAAAAGTTTTGTTTTTCAAAACTCTCTTTTGATGCTATTTAGAGACAAAAAAATATTTGTCCCAAAATTTAATTAGGGACGAAATTTAATTTTGTCTCCTATGCATTTTAGATTTTGCAAATAATTGGAAAAATTTAAGCGGTCAGTTACACCTAATTTCAAATTTTGGGTGAAAAGAATTAGGGGTAAAACATAACTCCCTAATTTTGTTAGCGGAATTTTTTCTTTCATCTAGACGGGGTTTGAGAAAAGTAAATCGTGTGTAGCAATTGATTGGAATTGAAATGATGTAGTTTCGATCTCACATATATTCAGCCTCTCTATTTATCTTAGTTTTTCGAACTATTCGACGATCACTACTCTGTGATTTCTCGTACGAACCTCCAAACACCAATAACTCCTAGCTGCAATGTCTCTGTCATGCAATTAGTCTCATCTATCTCGCCTCCCTAGTTTTTCTTCTCCTCATTTAGTACCTTAAATCTTGAATTAGGGTTTTCAATCTTGCATAATTTCAATTATTTTTTTTTTTTAAGTTTTGGTACTATTAATATTTGTTTGTTGATGTTGTAGTAAGGTTAAAGGCTCGACAAGAAGACACTTGCAGTGCTGACTAATACTAAGAATCTAAGAGAACTAGTTTGAAAATCCGGATTCTAGATCATTTTTTTTTGTTGATGACATTATATGAAAAGAGTTTAGTGTATTTAGGGTATTAGAAATATTTTATTTTAAGTACTTAATCTATTAAATATTAGGTGTTTGTTGGTCAAAATATACTTTTTCACGTAAATACCCCTCATAGATATACTATGAAAACAACATTAATGGAAGAGGATAAACAAGTAAAATTACAAGTAATAAAAAAAAATAAAGATATATTTTGATCTTGTTCAAGTAAAACCCTAATTTGTGTTTGGCCCAAACTCTAGGTTACTTGACATAATGGTAATAGGGTTTAATTAGAAGAATCTAGAGATTATCTTTCCTTGTATGATTTAGACTCTATGCATTGTAATCCTTTATATAAAGAGGCCCCTATTATCAATGAGAATGCACAGTGATTTCCTCTCAATTTCAGTTTCTCTAAAACATGTAATCAGCACAAGCCCTAACCCTAGCCCTAAAAGCAAAAAACCCGAAAACTCTTCTCACCAAAACTGCCTCAAGCTCTTATCCCTTGCTAGCCATGCTGTACGCTGCCCCTACAGCCCTTGTGCACCTGTGTGCCGCCTACTGCCCCTGCAGCATTGTCGCACGCCTGCTGCCCCCAGCAGCACAGCAGCACGCTCGTTTCTGTGTAGATCAGCCTACTTGCATGCTCTGAAACGACTTCCCTATTGGAGTCGTTTTAAGACATGTATACCATTCGAGGTGGGAGATGTTCAGCATGCTCGTTCCTGTGCATATCAGTCAGTTTGCAAGCCCAAAACTTCTAGTTCAGAACTTCAGATCAAAATTCTTCCTTCATCAAAGTTGTTCACCTCTATCTCTTCTATCTAACCTTCAAATTTAAGCCCTATCAGAGTCATTTTGAGACTTGTACACCAATCGGAGTGGGAGCTGTTCATAAGCGAATTTGCTCCAAATTTCACCAAGTTTGATTTGCCTAGGACTGAAGCTCGTTTGCAATCCTACAACAAGGATGGAATACGCTCTGTAATCCTAAGAGGTATGGTTCACTAAAAGTTCCCGTTTTTGATGTTTTTTTATATTTTTTTTCTCTTCTTTTTCTCGGGGACTTGCAAACTCTCTTCTTCTACCCCCCTTTCTTCATCATAGGGGAGGCCTAATTAAGCCAAACTGTGGGGGTTCGTGCTCACTCCAAGCTTGAAGCTTGTTGAGATCTCCAAACTTAGAGTTTGTAGAGAATTTATGATCGACCACTTACGTCATTGTTTCGATCTCATCCAATACCTCTTGGAATTGAATTTCTTGGAAGTGATTACGCTCAGAAATTCCTAATTTCTTGGAAGCGACTACCCTCAGAAATTTTATATGTTTTCGTGGTAGCTTTTTCCGCTCTGAAACTAATTCTTTTTCTTGTTCTCTTTTCAGGATGAGTAACTAGAACAAATTGGACTTTGATCCATTGGGAACAACTGGCTCTGAATATCACAGGTGGGTTCGTGATGTCTGCCAGCATCTCAAGGTCGATGGAATCCTAGATACGATTCTCGATTCTAGCCAGGACGTGCTAACTGTTGAGCAAGCTCAAGCTTTAGAAGCGAATAGAGCAGCCTTAAAGGTAAATAAGGCAAAAGCCATCATCCTAATGACTCGTCATATGGATGATTCGCTCTAGTATGAGTGTATAAATGAAGAAGACCCCAGAAGGCTGTGGGTCTTACTCAAAGAAATATTTGGCAACGTCCATGACTCTCTGCTTCCTGACCTAGAAGTGAGATGGCATAGCCTCCGCTTATGTGATTTCAAGTTAGTTCATGACTACAACTCGGAAGCACTTCGCATTAAATCCTTAATGGAATTCTGTGATAAAGAGCTCACAAATGCAATGTTGATTAAGAAGACTCTCTCTACCTTCCTCATCTCTGCATTGATGGTTGCTAAGAACTATCGAATTGATGTTACTGCAGGAAGGGTCGCAAGGTTTCATGAGCTCATTGGAGCTATGAATGTTGCTCAAAAGCATGACAACATCCTTGTGAAGAACTATAATTCGAGATCCGTGGAAATAGAGCATATTCCGGAATCCAATTATAGTCGCGCCCCTAAGAGAAGGCTCCAAGAGCGAAACCCTAACATTAGGGATACTTCTGGACTTTCTGGTCCATATAATCACTCTACTTGGGAAGGTAATAGCCAAAATACGCGAACACGGAACTGAAGAGGTCAACATGGAAAGAGAGTGGGAGGCAACGCCTCTGACCATGTTGGTGGCGCCACCCATACTAAGAGCCATCTGAATGACACTTTCAAAGCACCTCAATCAATGGAGTTTGAGCAAAGAGATGTATGTTCTCGATGGGGAGTGTCTGATCATTGGGCATACATTTATAGAGTTCGTGAAGAAATTGTCACCACCTACAAAGCATATTGTGAAGCAAGAGAAGCTTACTATATGAAACAAGAAGATCAAAAAGATGATCTAGAGTGAAGGGTTGAAGACTACAAATCTGGCTGGGATCAATAGATCGCCAATTCTGTTTATGTCTTTATTTTTCCAAGAGATGTAATAGGCAATTGCCATATATTTTTGTAGTAAATGCCAATGGTTTGGTCTTTCTTCAAAGTAGGCTCACCCAAAGTAAGTGTGATGTCTAGGAAGGTTCTGAGATTAGTGGTACTTAAGCGAGTCTTGCTCCACTGACATCTCTCTACTCACCTGGTCACATTTATTTTGGAATTACCGAAAGAAGTTAGATGACTACCATTGTTTTGTATTATCCAGCATTTTGGATTAGATTTTCTTTGGTCAAAGAGACAATGATATAACTCTGTTGGCTTATGAATAAAATTTCGAGTTCTTTTCATTATGACTCTATTTTGATTCTGAGCATATGACTTTGTGACTACGATGGCTGGGCCATCAATATTAATTCAAGGACATGGAATAGCCCTAGTTCCCCTTGCCAAAAGGGCACCTTGATTACTGTCGCAAAAACTCTCTACGCTCCTAGGGCAAATCGCATCTATGAGTAGCCAACGGATTTTATGCGAAAACGCATATAGAGAACGAAATGAGTTCCTTTGCAAAACCTCTAATGATTGCGAACAAAGGAGCATCTTAGAGAAGTTTATGTGTCTCTCTAGTGGACTATATGTCACTATTCAAGCTATTAATCCAATAAAAGTTATGAGAGAAGATCTCTTGGATTTAGACACATATTGGCTTTGTCACGACAGAATAGATCATCCTAGTCATGATATGATGATCCGTCTACTAAAGACTTCACATGGACATCATTTCTTTTGAGCGAAATGAAGCATGAATCAAAAATTGATTTCTGTACTAAGTGTGACCGACGCAGCTGCCTAGGGCACCGCCTCCGTCCATCACCAGCCTGTTGATGGCCCTTTTGGGAAGCGACCAATTTAACCCTGAAATGTCATTAGTAGTATAAGTAAGTAGGGATCGTTCTATTCCGGGGATTGAGGGTACACCTGTCAATGTAGGACAATTAAACAATTAAAATTAAAACAAAGTATAATATTCACAAAGATATTCACAAGTATAAACATTATTTACAAAAAAGGGGGGATTTTGTTTTTGGTTTTGATTTTCGAAAATAAAAGCTAAGCTAATAAAATAATTAAAATGCAAAAACATAAAAATACAAATGGAATGCAAGAACAAAGATCAAACCGAAACATATAATTAAAATCAATTCAAGTTCATCATTGTTCATCATAGTCATGTAAGAGGAGTTGATCATGTGAAACGTTCAAAGCAAACAATTTCCCATATTTTACTTTCAATGCTAATTAACCTAAGCGAAAGCACCTAGATTAATTCTATCAAACATGCAATCAAACCCTAGAAAGCTAGTCAATCATGTCATGTTTAACGCATTAAGCATCTAGAAAGGCTATCAACTCAAGTGTACAACTTAGTATGGAAAAGTCCACCTAATTGCAATTCTCTTTGATTAAATTCGGTTTTTGTACAAAACCTTTACTACATTGATTCAAGTTTACACAAAATGAAAAGTCGATTCCATGTTCTTGAACCTAGCACCAATTATATTAAAACCCTAAGTGTTTGCAACCACATAAGATTAAAATACAAAAGTTATCTATCATGCAAATTTAATCAAACACTCACACAAAAGCAACCATAAATCGCAATATCTGAATCTGAAAATTAACAATTAATCATAAAATTCCATAAATTAATAATTGTTCAAACATGTGTGTCAACTAAGGCAAAACCAACGAAATACAAAGCAAAGGTTACAAGGAGAATCGGATTACACCGTGGATGAAGATGAGATGATGAAGTGATGATGTGGTCTCTTGAATTTCGAAAGCAATCTTCAAGGTGGAGGATGGATGGTGCTCACGGCTTGTCTTCTTCTTCCTTGGCCTTGCTTGCACTTCGTGGTTGCCCTAGAGGATGGAGAAGAGCACGGCTAGGCTAGAGAGAGTTTTCTGATTTTTTTCTCAA
>BDJD01003147.1:57158-68737 GCA_002564525.1 Rosa multiflora
AAAATGGGAAATTATTTGCTTTCGAATATTTCACATGATCAACTCCTTTCTCATGACTTAGATGAACAATATTAGGGTTTAATCGAATTTGATCATAGTTTCGGTTTTGATCTTTGTTCTCTCATTCCACCCGTGTATATATGTTTTTACATTTTCTTTATTTTATTTATTTTAGTTTTTAATTTAATAATCCTAAAACCCCCTTTTGTGTTCATTTGTATATATTTTTATTCTTTGTTTTATTTTTGTAAATAATACTTTTTACTTTTATTAATTTGTTTTTACAATTACAGGTGTACCCTCAATCCCCGGAATAGAACGATCCCTATTTACTATATACTAACGATGACATTTTATAGGGTTAAATTATGCGCTTGCTTTTAGCTGCATCACACCCCATGATTGTCTGTAGTCTTAATCTTGAAAAGGATCCTCTTCGTTCGAAGGATGATGACGAAGATGCGGTAGGGGTAGAAATGCCTTAGTTAAGTTCAATAGGGGCATTATTGTACCTAGCTCAATGCACAAGACTAGACATCTCATTTGCCATGAACTTGTTAGCTAAGGTATAGCTCTACACCAATGCGACGCCATTGGATTGGTGTAAAAGATATTTTTCTGTACTTGAGATATACGCCATACAGAAAGATGATGGATTCAGACCTATCACACACCAGGAACGCCGCCAACACTGGCCTATGTCCATTATCCCCATCCCAAAACAACATGTGTTTTGGAAGGTTTTGCTAATATTGGGTATCTCTTTGACCCATACAAATGTCATTCCCAAAATGGTTAAGTGTTCACCATGGGTAAAGACCATGATATCTTGGAGGTCTACAGAACAGACCCTAGTCGCTGTATCTTTAAACAATGCAGAGATCATTGGTCTTCACGAAGAGGTTCGTGAATATATATGGATTGGATCCATAATTACTCATGTTCGAACAATTGTGGTTTGAAGTTTACCACATATGAGCCTACGAGCGTTTAGGATAATGCTGCTTGTTTTGAACAAATGAAGCAAGGCTACATCAAAAGCGACAACACTAAGGATAATCAGCAACGACAGACTCTCTTCAAGACCAAAGTGAACTAGGTTCAATCTGAGGACAGTGTGGCAGGCTTGCTTACTAAGTCATTGCCTCAATTCCGCTTTCGAGAAACATGTTGGTAGCATCGTTTGCAGAAGTTATCCTAACTCCCATGACTGTTGTCATCAGGGGGAGATGTTTACATGTATGGTCTCGAAACGTGAAGGGTGTGTTGTGCTCTTTTTCCCCTTCGACTGAGGTTATTTTTGTCCTACTGGGTTTTTGTTACTCAGCAAGGTTTTAATGAGGCAACGAGAGAAGCACCACGTTTGGGAAACACTAGAAGGAGTGTTCAAGTAAAACCCTAATTTGTGTTTGGCCCAAATTCTAGGTTACTTGACCTAGTGGTAATAGGGTTTAATTAGAAGAATCTAGAGATTATCTTTCCTTCTATGATTCAGACTCTATGCATTGTAATCCTCTATATAAAGAGGCCCCTATTATCAATGAGAATGCACAGTGATTTTGTTGGTGATGAAAAATTTCGTAGAGGAGTTTGACTCACCAATGAATGCGGACTGGAGCAGGAGCTGACTGGGAACAATAGATAAGCTTCCTTGGAGTGTTGACTCGAAGTTTGACCGTCGGCTCGAGGAGGGGGGTACCTGCAGAAAACCCTCCGATGCCTAAGTCAGTATTTTTCTTCGTAGTGGAGTACTGAAAATTGGAATTCGATGTCTTACCTCGATGTCGAGCAGCCTATTTATAGGTGTATTTCGACGTGGGTTGCAAGTAAACTTGCACAACAAGTCACAGTGACTTCAGCGGCACGCCACCATTAAGGCCGTATTCACTCCTGCAATAACCGTCACTTATTGGCGGCCATGATTGCCATACTGAATGTCGCTTTTATCGTTGCATTTACAGCTACATTAATCGTTGCATTTACTGTTGCCATTACTTCTCTTTAATTGTCTTGATTGTAGGGTCAAATTTGTTGACCACCCCCACAATGCCCCCAAATTTTCTCCTTGGGAATTCATCCCAAGAGAAAATTTCAAAAGCTGAAATTTCTCTATGGGCTCCACATCTTTATATTTCTCTTTGGGCACCCCTCTTTGAATTTCATCCAGGCCTTCCTCGTGTTGAAAATGTAGATGCCCGTATAGGAAGATCCTCGTTCCTTGTTTAGAGTCGGCATCTCATCTCATCGATGACGCCGACGCTGACGTGCCCACATCAGGACTCAAATCTGCCTTTGTATTGCAGCCATGCATTCTAGTGTTAGGTCTTTGCATCGCAGACTGGACTGCTTGTGGCGTCTCTGGTGCCTCATCCACAGCGCCGAAGCCTAGTTTCTAGTCTAGCCTACGCTTGATGCCCCCGCTGAGCTACCCAGTTCCTAAGTCGTGCCCCCAGCGCAGCTCAAACCAGACTCCAAGCCTGAGGTACCCTGCTGCGAAACTCTTCCTCTTCTCCCTTCTTAGTCACCTAACATTCTGCGATGTCAGCCTCGACGTCCTGACGTCGCCTTCACAATGACCACAATGTCGACGTCGGCGTAGGCGTCGATGACATCTTCTTTAATGTTTGTGGCATCAACCTCGACGTCGGTGACTTTTTCTCAATAACCTCGACACCAGCCTCGACATCGGTGATGTCCTTCTCAATAACTACTATGTCAGCCTCGACGTCGATGATGTCGCTCTCAATAACCTTGGCGCTAACCTCCACGTCGATGCCAACCTCGACAGTGCCTACCTCGATGAGGGTGCCAATCCCAACGTAGGCGTCCTCAACGTCAGTGTCTCGTCGTTGGCCCTTGGCATCAACCTCGATGTCCGTGTTTCGTCGTCGGCATAGGCGTTTTTCTCAATAACCTCACCTTAGCACCAACCTTGATGTCGGCTTCGACAAGGGTGCCTCGACGTCGGAGTCCATTTCGACGAGGGTGCCTTGACGTTGGCGTCCATTTCGACAAGGGTACCTGTCGGCGTCTATTTCGACGAGGGTGCCTCGACGTCGGTGTCTATTTCAACAAGGGTGCCTCGACGTCGGCGTCTTCGTAATCTCCTCAGCATCAATCTTAATGTCAGCTTCGGTGATGACGACGACCCCCGCAACGATCGTCATGGCTTGGATACGTATTCCATTCTCCTATTTGGCCCCTTGTTTTGGTTGTCTGTGGTCACAGACGCTCAGAAAGAAAAACAACACAAAAGAAAAATATGCGAGGCATGGAGCTGCACAAAACAATAAAAGAATTGAAACCAAACCGTTA
Organism: Rosa multiflora; assembly: GCA_002564525.1. Lineage (NCBI taxonomy): Eukaryota > Viridiplantae > Streptophyta > Magnoliopsida > Rosales > Rosaceae > Rosa > Rosa multiflora. Next base: position 60,474 of record BDJD01003147.1, read on the forward strand.
CGGAGGCTCTATCCGCCACGCATTGCGTCTTTAACAACATCCGGAGATGGGATTGCCCCCACTCCTCTTACAGAACCGATTGCATAACCACCATATCCTGCACATCTCAAATTAGTCACGCCATCCCACCCCCGCCTGCAGCGAGGGTGTGGTCCATCATCCCACCCCCACCCTCGGCGAGGGGTGAGGCACGCCATCCTACCCCGCCTACAGCGAGGGTGTGTTCCACCATCCCACCCCCGCCCACGGCAATGGGTGAGGTAAGCCATCCCACCCCCGTCTGCAACGAGGGTGTGGTCCATCATCCCACCGCCGCCCACGGCTAGGGTGAGGCACGCCATCCTACCCGAAGCATTAAGGTAACTGTCCAACTCGAGGAACCAGCTCCTATAAATCAAATGTTACTGTCCTACTCGAGGAACCAGTGTCGAACCATTAAGGCAACTGTCCTACTCGAGGAACCAGTTTCCAACCATTAAGGCAATTGTCCTACTCGAGGAACCAGCTCCTATGAATCAAACGTAACTGTCCTACTCGAGGAACCAGTTTCTATAAATTGAATGCAACTGTCCTACTCGAGGAACCAGTCATACATATTAATAGGACTGTCCTACTCGAGGAACTAGCCCCAGTGATATTATTCACGCGAGAAATACAAAATACATAATTTCAATAGTCTCTCGAATGAGATATCAACACGTGAAAAAAAATCACTTAAACTCTTTTATTTTTCTTACCAGAGTTTTACGAGTTGTGCCATCTTTTATCAAAACGAAGTCCCCATATTATCATACCTTCTCTATTACTCGAGATGAATTTCAGCGCATGGACTTTTCCATGAACCATCTGATTGCCTTAATTTATATCATTTTATATTGAAGGAGTTTACCAGTCTTCATTGCTGTAAGGATTGCAGGTCGCACTCCCTGACACTTATATATGCCGTGCCCCCTTGCCTCTTGGAGCGGGCAATATCGACTTCTCTCATCCTCATCACTAGCCTCTGGTTGGTGGGACGGATTCTCAAATATTCCTTCATGACTATGTCTTTTGTATATGGTCATGGGGTGAATCGTAAACCATTCTTCAAGGGGATAATCTTGAGGTTTCCCTCCTCTATCACTCTGAATGTCATTCTTTGTGTTATTCCATTCAACATCTCTCTAGGTGACAACGGCAGTGAGTCGGGCCTCGCGTGTTTCTTTGGCTTTTTCAATTTTGATCTCCCCCTCAACCCTTGTAATGATGTCGTCCATGTCCCTTGGCAGATCGCATAGCAAAATTTCGTATAACGGTGTTCCCAAAAGAAATCCTTCTCGGAACGCGATTATGATGAATTGGGGAGCACAATTAACATGGCTCATTTCAACTCTAAACCTTTCAAAAAAATTTGCTACCTTTTCCCTTGGCTTCTGCTTAGTACTGAACAGAGTACCTAAGTCCTTCTTTTGTTTGCGATTGCAGAAGTATTGTGAAATGAAAGCGCGGCTTAATGTGTCAATATTCAGTATGGAATGTGGTTTGATGTCTTGGAACCATGTCGACGCGGCCCCGAGAGACTGGAAGGAAAGATCTTGCACATTAATTTCTCATCAGTCGTCTCAATGGACATCTGTTGTTTATACCCCTTGATGTGGTCCACCGGGTCGGTTGTTCCGTCATATTTTTGGAATACCGGCGAGGCTTTGCAGGATTCAAAATGTCATCGGTAAACGGAGATATACCGACGTCCCTTGAGATTTCTGCGGCCAGCTCTCGTGGGCCAGCACGCTTGCATGCATCAATCATTTTTTCCATCTTCTCACGCCACGATTTGTTGCGCGCCATTTTGGATTGGCCTAATCCGGCTCCGCCATTCTGCCCCCCATTTGACGTGCCTCCCACCCCCTCGATGAGGGGTCCACCAGAGATTCCCCTAATAACGCCGCTGGCACCTGCATTTGCTACTACATTGTTAGTTTGATGGAGATCGCCGATGGCGTCGTCGTCTGACGAATCACTGTCAAGTTGTAGGAACCTTTCCAGTTTTCGTCGACGACGAGCCTCGCGGTCCCGCTTTTCCTTCCGAAATTGCTCGAGTTCTTGCCTCATCCTTTGCGTCTTGTCTGCTGGAGGCAAGTTCAGGTCGCCGATGGGGCTCGGGATAGATCCATTCAGCAACTGGTAGGAGGAATTTTGTCACTACCAGTCCTCAGTGACAGAAATGGAATCCCATCAGGAGTAGCTCCCGCCATCACTTTTTAGGAAAAAGTGTTTCCCACAGACAGCGCCACTTGTTGGTGATGAAAAATTCCGTAGAGGAGTTTGACTCACCAATGAATGCGGACTGGAGCGGGAGCTGACCGGGAACAATAGAGAAGCTTCCTTGGAGTGTTGACTCGAAGTTTGACCGTCGGCTCGAGGAGGGGGTACCTGCAGAAAACCCTCCGATGCCTAAGTCAGTATTTTTCTTCGTAGCGGAGTATTGAAAATTGGAATTCGATGCCTTACCTGGATGTCGAGCAGCCTATTTATAGGTGTATTTCGACGTGGGCTGCAAGTAAACTTGCACAACAAGTCGCAGTGACTTGAGCGGCACGCCACCATTAAGGCCGTATTCACTCCTGCAATAACCGTCATTTATTGGCGGCCATGATTGCTATACTGAATATCGCTTTTATCGTCGCATTTACAGTTACATTAACAGTTGCATTTACTGTTGCCATTACTTCTCTTTAATTGTCTTGATTGTAGGGTCAAATTTGTTGACCACCCCCACAGAATTCCTCTCCATTTCAGTTTCTCTAAAATAGATCTTTTATTAAAGTTTTTTTCTTTTTTAATAAGGATAGAAGGATAAAATCTCATCGGGCAAAACACAAAAGACTCGGTGTTCTTAAAAAAGGCCTGGGATGCCGCCTGGATGGTGCCTGCGTTAGGCGTGATGGCACCGCCCCGACAATTCTACTCTCTCTCGACTCTCCTCTCACCTGTACCAGCAGCACTTTGCAGTCCCAAGTCCCAACATCACTCTCTCTCTCTCTCTCTCTCTCTCTCTCTCTCTCTCCCTCCCTTCCTCCTCCGATCGGTGAAAACTCATAACAAAGTCTCTTTCTTTCTTTCAAACCTCTGGTGTTTGCCGGAGTTTCTATTCATTTAATCATTTATAACCATATGTTGATTATCATGAATATTTTAGCCATTATATTCTGGGTCTTTTCAAATTGAATGAATATATGTTGAATTGTTTTCCAAGAGGAAGCAAGATTGGGGAACAAAGAAAAATCAAACTCTGTAATTTGGGTTTTAGAGAGACACAATAATATGGACCATGGCCTTCGTCCCAGATAGAAGGAGTTGTTCATTGGCTTCACAAAGGGCTGAGGTTTGTACAAAGTTCTCTCCTGTTTTCTTTTATTGTGTTAAATTTCATTCCTTTATCTTTATAGCTAATCTGGGTTTTATTGGGATTGTTTGATATTTGCATTCATTGAAAATTTGGGCATTGTTGGCTATTTTGGTGCAGTTCTTTGCATGGTGTATGATCATTCAATCGAAACTTTTATATGACTATATCAATAGTCTTGTAGACGATGACAAACCTGCATGCTATAATTAATGGTATTCAATTTCTGATATTGAGAGTTTTCTTTATTCGTCTTCACCATAATGAACAGATGGAGAGAATATACAAATTGGTGAGGGAGTCAGGAGAAGCCGTGCTTGCCAAAGAATGTTGTCAAAATCTGGCAAAAAGTTTTAAGTCAGTTTTCACTTTGTGGTCTGAAGTCACTATGAAGTTCAAAGTTATGTTGAATTTTTTATTCCGATGATTGTTTTTCTGTTCTCTGAGTGCTGATTTGGCTTGGTTATGCATGTGTAGTCACTCCGCTGGTCGTGCTGGAAAACCAATTGTGAAATGGATTCAGGTTGCACATTTTATTCTCTCTTCCCTTCCTTTCCTTTTATTGCTGTGGAATATCGCTATGCTGTTGTTGTTAGTGTTTTACCATTGTTCTTACTATATGGTGGCATCTACTTTTGTTACTGTTGTGTTAGGTGCAAAATTGGTTCCAGGAAAGGATGCAAGAGAGTTACCAAACATATTAAAAGATCTCCAGGGAGTTTTGCCCTTCCACTATGGCACCTAAAAGCAAAGTTTTCCTAAAGGTGCTTCTCATTATTGCTTGTTTCTCGTATGTCTATCTGTTGCATTACACAAGCTTGTAAAGGCTTTTTCAAATTGATTAAATGTATTTGTGTGTTTGGCTGGTGAACTCATATACTATATAGAACAATAGAAAGTGTTTAACTGAAAGCTAGCTGAGAAAAGTGAAATTTTGAAACATTTCACTTACTACTAGTTCTTTTATAATCTTGGTTTTTTCCCTCTAGATAGATACTGTAATACTGACAACTCTTCCACCTATTATAGCCATTAATGACATATTTAATAAGTTGGCTGCTAAACTTATACCAAATTGTTTTCCAGTATATGCAGTTCATAAAAGTTCCGTAGCGGGAATTAATGCTGTTGAGAAGGACAACGATGCATTCATTGAGGACTTTTCTAAGGTGAGTTTCTTCCTCGTTTTCTCTGGGCATTTGATATGTTATTAAAGTTCTATGCATTCATGAAATTTTGATTCTTTGCAATCAAAATATGTTCAGGAGGACTACAATGACATGGTGAATGGAAGGCAAAGCTGGTTAGGAGTAACTCTAGAGAGCAGAAATGGGTGGGGCCTCTTCATTTCCAAGAATAAATGATTATGATACCTCAAAGTTTTGCATATGCAAATGCAATAGTGTACTCGAGTTAGATATGCACTTCAGATAAACATTGTATTCAGTTGCTGGTCTTATCTCAAACTATGTCGTTGTCTTATTAGTGTTTGAACTTTTGCCGTCTATAATAATGGAATTGGGGTTTGTCTTTGCTCATTTGTATCTAAATCTGTATCAAATTCAATATTTGCTTGTTTTAATCATCCCCTATTCATCTGATAAGTGCCATTAAATTTGAAAATAATTTAAAATTTAAAAAATAAGGAGACGGAATGAATTTCGTCCCTTATTCATTTAATTGGCACTATTTATAGTTAATTTTCCTGCCAATCTGAATGAGAATGGGGGATGAAATTTTGTTGAATAGGGGACAATTTTAATTTCTTCTCGAAATGCATAAGGAGACGAAATATATTAGCCGTTGCCTTTAATAATTAGGGACGAGCATTAGGAGACGACTTTAGCCACAAAATGATTTTTGTCTCAAACTTCTTTTTAGGACAAATTTTCAGCATTTAGAGACAAACTGATTTCGTCCTTGAATGGGTTTTCTCTAGTAGGATCTGGAAAATATATTGGAGATTCATTTGAGGTCCCACTATGCTATGCCTAAACTGATAGAGTTAAAACTTAAGGCAATTGAAGAAGTATCAGATCAGGTACTTTGATCAACTGTACAGTTGCTCCTCTTATCCTCCTCCCATAAACAATCTTCTCTTGAGCACCATGACCAGCTGTTCTTGTAAAAACCTTATACATGCTCACAACATATGCATACAAGCTTTGACAACAATCACAAAAGAACCAAAGCTCACCCTAAGCAATCATATGCATGGATTCCATCTCTGCAGCTGCAAACACGATCACTGAATATGGTCTTCTGTTACTTACCAACTTGCTTCTCAATAGACAGAACAATATGCAAAACATGGTAGTAATCAGGGACCAATTCATCTGTATATATATGAGACTTAAACCTCAAGAAGCTTCCCATTAAAGCTTTCCTTGTCGGTTTAGGTTTCATTGTTAGATTCCTAATGTATCACAATCTTGTAGCCTTTCTTGTAGCCTAAGCAAGGGATTACTATCCTTAATGAATTGATACACTGCTTTATTAAGTTACTAGTATTGATTTACAGTTTGTATCCATGTTAAACTAGGTTTGACATTTAGCTAATCATCAATTACTTTATGATGATATGTGTTAAGTCCATATTTGATCTAACAATCTCCCCCTTGGACTCACACACATCATACTCGATGATTTGCACCAGAGAACATCAAAACCTACTTAACTTATTAAAGTGCGCGCCAGATGACAAACTCAAATCGAAAATCCATTCCAACATAGTCAGATCACAGTTATTTATGCAGAGCAAGAAACAGTATACATTTTAACAAAAATGCAGAGTTTCAAAACCCCAAACACAAGCTCTTGCAATCCACATATGTCAAACCAGAAGTGATACAATATATGTTAATGTATATCAACAAGTAAACATATATTAGGTCCTACTTTATGTTTCTAAAACCAGAAACTCAAGAAAATTTACTGAACACTGATGGTTTAAAATTATTGCTTGAACCTTAACATCATGCTATACATGATTTAAGCCATCTGCTAGCAAATTCAAAACAAGATGATAATTACCAAAACAAAACAATAAAGCTACAGCAAAATCGTAACTGGAAATACCTCAAAATTTTATTGATAATAAAACTGTTATTACAAATAAGTTGTGATAACCAAAAAATAAAATATCACAACTAAAACACAAGAACTCAAAAAGCCTTAGAATTTTAAATGCTCCAACTGGACTAACTTTCTACTAAACCTAAGCATCTAAATTAGCTAAAATTCCAATGCTTGCTGTATGCTTCTGCAATACAACCACTGACAATGCCTTAGTGAATGGATCTGCTAGCTGTGAATTTGTGTCAATACTCAAAACAACTATTTCACCATGTTTTACTCTTTCTCTAACACTGTAATACTTTAGATCAATATGCTTGGAATTATTTGACCTTTTACTGTTCTTGCTAAAGAAAACTGCAGCCTCATTGTCACAATAAATCACAAGTGTGCCACCCACAATGTGACTCAATACTTTGGTCTGCATTCCTAATCCAAAGTCCTTCACACACAGTTTCATGATGCGCCCAAAAGCAAGCGCATAATTTAACCCTGAAATGTCATTAGTAGTATAAGTAAACAGGGATCGTTCTATTCCGGGGATTGAGGGTACACCTGTCAATGTAGGACAAACAAACAATTAAAATTAAAACAAAGTATAATATTCACAAAGATATTCACAAGTATAAACATTATTTACGAAAAAGGGGGGGATTTTGTTTTTGGATTTTCAAAAATAAATTAAGTAAAGAAAACAAATAAAACATAAAAACACAAATGGAATGAGAGAACAAAGATCAAAACCGAAACTTATGATTGAAATTGATTCAATTCTAATATTTTTCATCTAAGTCATGAGAAAGGAGTTGATCATGTGAAACATTCGAAAGCAAATGATTTACTTTTCAATGCTAATTAACCTAAGTGAAAGCACCTAGATTAATTCTATCAAACATGCAATCAAACCCTAGAAAGCTAGTCAATCATGTCATGTTTAACGCATTACGCATAGAGAAAGGCGTCACGGCTAGGCTAGAGAGATTTTTCTGATTTTTTTCTAAAGTGTAAATCGTAAGGGAGAGGAACCCTTGACGTTGAGAAAGTGAGAGAATATATAGGGAACGGCCTCTTGGTCTCCAAGCTGTGCAAACCCTAAGAATCCTCACGGCAACAATGTGCTAACTCCACATAATTTCCTCCAATGGTAGCTTGCCACATAAGCCCTATGAGGTGGTCCAACCAATCACAAAATTCCATTGTTAATTCTCTAAATAATCTTGCCGAAATATATAGAGATATTTTCTGATTTTCACGCCATCTCCCTTGTTTCTCTCTTTCTTTGGACGGCAAACTCTCCCTAGGGTTTAATCATGCGTCAAAAACCCTAATTGCATGGGCTTTATGGGCCTTTGATCCATTTTGCCGAAAATCCAATAAGTCTTGAGAGTTCTTGGGCCTTATTGCTTCAACTTCAAGCCTTGTCACCTTCCAACGCCATAACACTTCATTTTTCCATTTCTTTTTCATGGTAACGTTGGAAACTTCATTGGTAAGCTTTCCTCCTTTTCGCAGGGTTTCCTGGTTGAAGCAGAAAAACTTCTTTTCTTCATTTCTACTCATTTCTGTGGCTCATTGTTCTTCATCTTTGCTCCCCTTGGTGTTCGCAAGCTCCTCTTTCCATTTGTGAGTTCATTTCCACTTTTTAGCTCGGAGGTCCTGAATATAGAAACTAGTAAGAAAAATATAAACTTTCCTAAAATGAAAAATGGCAACTTTCCTAAACTGAAAATGGGAAACTTTCTAAAAATGAAAAATAGAAACTACCGAAAATGGAAACTTTCTACAAATAGGAACTTTCCCAATC
>BDJD01003147.1:69297-95660 GCA_002564525.1 Rosa multiflora
ATAATTCTGTTGAGACAAACCAAGTAGTCTCTGTGCCTTATCTCTTTTAATCTCAATACCTAGTACATAGGATGCTTCTCCTAAGTCTTTCATGTCAAAATTCCTTGACAGAAAACTCTTGGTATCTTTAAGGAATTTAATGTTACTGCTAGCCAAAAGTATATCAACCACATAGAGTACCAGAAAAATAAAATTGTTCCCAACTGTCTTCAAATAAACACACACATCAACAAGATTTTCTGTAAATCCAAAAGTAGAAATCACATAATCAAATTTCTTGTACCACTGTCTAGAAGCTTGTTTAAGGCCATAAATTGATTTTCTTAACTTACACACTAAGTTTTCACTTTCAGCTTGTACAAACCCTTCTGGCTGCCTCATATAAATCAATTCATCTAGTTCACCATTCAAGAAAGCTGTTTTAACATCCATCTGGTGCAGCTCCTTATCAAAATGTGTCACTAAAGCTATTATTATCCTAAACGACTCTTTTGTAGAAACTGGAGAAAAAGTCTCAGTAAAGTCAATGCCTTATTTCTGTGTGAAACCCTTGGCAATTAATCTTGCTTTATGTCTCTCTACATTGCCATTTGCATCTCTTTTGGTTTTGAAAACCAATTTACAACCTATAGGTTTCTGATTAGGGTTAGGTTCAACTAATTCCCAAACTGCATTTTGACTCATGGAATTAATTTCTGCTTCCATGGCTAGCTGCCATTGATGAGATTCACTACTTTCAATGGCCTGATTAAATGTAGTTGGATCATTGTCATCTGCACAGTCCATTTCAATTTCTGCTTCTTGCAGATAAACAATGTAGTCACTCTCCCCCCCCCCATAAGTTGGTTTTCTTGCTCTCTGTGATCTTCTAGGCTGAGGATGTTCAGGATTAGGTTGAGCTACAGGTACTTGATCAGTTACGTGGTCAGTTACTTGACCAGTTATAGGTACTTGATCAGTTACTTGGTCAGTTAGTTGACCAGTTACTTGACCAGATACAGCTACTTAATCAGTTACTTGGTCAGTTATTTGACCAATGACTTGATCAGTTACATCTTGTTCTAAAGGCAATGCTACACTTATATTCTCATCTGACACAATTTCCTAAAAATCTGAGGTTAGATCCTCAAGGTTTGTATTGTGAACTTTTTCACTTAGAAACTTTACTTGATGTGTTTCAAAAATTCTAGGTGAATAATGAGTAGAATATAATTTATAGCCTTTAGATTTATCTGGATAACCTATAAAATAGCAACTAACAGTTTTGGGGTCAAGTTTATTCAAGCTTGGATTATAAATCCTAGCTTCTGCATGACATCCCCAAACATGGCAGTGATAAAGACTAGGTTTCCTGCCACACTAAAGCTCAAAAGCAATCTTTTCTATAGCTTTGCTAGGTGTCCTGTTGTAAATATAATTTGCAGTTTTTAAAGCCTCACCCCATAAAAATTTAGGTAAACCAGTTGTACACATCATGCATCCAACCATGTTCAAAAGAGTCATATTCTTTCTCTCTACAACACCATTCTATTGTGATTATAGAGTGTTGTGTATTGAGCTTTAATTCCATTGTCTTGCAAAAACAAGGCAAATGGACCCTTTTGTTGGCCGGATTCAGTGTACTTTCCATAGAACTCTCCCCCTCTATCTGACCTTACTGTTTTGATTTTCTTTTCTAGTTGATTTTCTACCTCAGACTTAAAGATTTGAAAGGCTTTCAATGCTTGTGCCTTTTTCTGAAAGTTGATAACTATAACTGTATTTAGAAAAGTCATCAATGAATGTGATAAAATACACATTCCCACTGATAGTTTGATGCCTAAATGGTCCACATATATCATGTATGAGTTCTAATAAATTTTGGCTTCTATATGCAGTCTTCTTAATTTCTTGTATTAGTTATTTTTCCCTTAAAGCATTCAACACAATCTGTTAGATCAGAAAAATCAAATTCATTTGGGATGTTGTTTTTCACCAAAATTTTTAGTCTCTCTTTTGAAACATGGCCGAGTCTTCTATGCCATAAAAATACAGACTTTTTATTTAGTTTGGTTCTTTTAACACCTGTTAAAGTGCTAGTACTGTTTGTGTTATTTTCAACAAGTAAAATTTCTTGTTGAGCCATTGAACAATTTAACTGTAAATAATCATTCATAATAACACCAGAACCAATTTGAACATAATTTTTAGAAATAAGAATTCCATTACTATCAATAACAAGTCTACAACCAGATTTTACTAAAAGAGAAACTGAAACCAAATTCGTTCTCATGGAAGGTACATAAAAAACATTGTCCAAAATTAACAATTTTCCTAATCCTAAATCGAGGTTTAAGGTTCCAATAGCCTTGACTACCACTCTCATCCCATTGCCCACACACAGGTTCACTTCATCACTTTTTTAGATTCTCCTCCTTATGAATCCCTGCAAGGAATTAGTAATATGAATAGGTGAGCCTGAATCTATCCACCAAGACTGTGGGTCAACATTTATAAGATTAATTTCTAGGAAAAAAACTATATTAGAAAAAATCTTACCCTTTTTGGCTAACCAGTTCTTATAGCCAGTGTAGTCCTTTTTTATGTGTCCTACTCTTTTGCAAAAGTAGCACTTGAACCTGAATGGCTTGTTTTCCTTGGCCACTGCAGCTGTTGAACTCTTAGTTATGGCTTTGGTAGGCTTGAGGTTATCCTGGGGCTTTTTCCTTTTAGGCTTCTCAATGAGGTTAATGGTTGTAGCAGGTTCCTTTTCTTCCTTGATCTTAGCTTCCTCATCCACACAGATGGATATAAGTTCATCTAGAGTCCAATTTCCTTTTTGAGAATTGTAACTGGTTCTAAGATGACTAAAGCTATTTGATAGGGAATGCAGTGCATAATGCACTACTTGCTCATCCCTAACCTCCATCAAGAGCTCCCTGAGTCTGCCATTTATATTGATCATCTTCATAAAATGCTCTCTAACTCCCCATGAACCTATGTTCTTCAAATCATGAAACTCCTTGGTTAGCCTAGCTGTTTCTACTTTTTCACTTTCTTTAAACTTAGCACCTATGAGTTCCAAAAAAGCTTATGCTAGCTCAAGCTCTTCTATACTTCCTTTGATAGTCTTGGACATAGAGGTACGAATGAGGTTCTTAGCCATCCTATTGGATCTATGCCACTTCTTGTAAAGGTCAGTTTCTTTTTTGGTGCTCTTTTCATTCAACTCTTCAGGCTTTTCCTCAGTAAAGCAATAGTCTATATTCTCATGCATTCCCATATAGTTCTATACAGAATCTAGCCAGGCTCTATAGTTGGTCCAGTTAGCATCAAGACACTGTTCAAGTTCATATAAGAGTTACCTAAGGAGCAAAACAAAATTCATGTGAGTTCTCAATTTGTAAAGAAAATAACTTTAAGTTTTCTGTGTTTTATTAAGCTTTAAGCAACCAAAACAAAACATACAGAAAACCTAAACAATTCATACTTGCATTCATGTCAGTCCATAACAAAAACAATGTTAAGCAACACTTTTGAGTAGAAGCATAACATCCTGGAGTTCTTTATCAATATACCATGTTCAATGAAAACAAGTTATCCACATCTTTAGACAGAAGAAAAATTTCTAAGTATCCATATTTATTTTCATCAAGCATGCATCTGCTGTTTTGTATTCTAAAATCATACTTGACCACTTCTTTGGAAGATAATACTGAAACATAGTTTTAAAACACAAAACACAATTTCAGTTTTGTTACTCGATCAGGTACTTGGTCAGTGACCTGACCAGTTACATGGTCAGTGACCTGACCAATTTATCCACATCTTTAGACAGAAGAAAAATTTCTAAGTATCCATATTTATTTTCATCAAGCATGCATCTGCTGTTTTGTATTCTAAAATCATACTTGACCACTTCTTTGGAAGATAATACTGAAACATAGTTTTAAAACACAAAACACAATTTCAGTTTTGTTACTCGATCAGGTACTTGATTAGTTACCTGACCAGTTACTTGGTCAGTTACCTGATCAGTGTTTTCTGCTAACATCAATGAAGAATACTTTGTGCATCATAATCACTTATGCCAACAGAAAACCACAAAACATATGAGCTCTTTTACTTTATATTCTATCCAGATTCATCCTTGTAAGAAAATAAGCTCTTGTATCTGTCAACTTTAACAATGTGAAAATAATTTCTGGGAGATTTTTGTTCTTCATATAGTTTTACACAATCACAGATACAATGCCATACAAGCAATCAATTCATCATGCATATTCAAGCACAAACAATTGTTTCAATTCTATGAAAGAAATTGTAAATTTCATCCAGTCACCATCTACTCTAGCCTAACACACGCCAGGAATGCTACAAGGGTTCTTGAGCACAATCAAAAAACTTAATAATTATGCTATGAATCGAAAACAATTTTCACAGAAAAAACTGTTTTTTCTTTTTGCCCAATTTGCTGCTAAAAATCACAGCGGAAGCGTGAATTTGATAATTAACCAGATGCAGCAATCAACTTAAGTAACTTACCTTGATCAGGTACCTAACCAGTTACTTGGTCAGTTACCTGGTCAGGTACCTGATCAATTACCTTGTTACTTCCCGAACCTAAATTTATCGTTTTACTAGTCATTTGGACAATAAACGACAATTATTTTCACTTTTTACTTTGTTTCGATACTTTTAGTGGCTCTTAAAAGTTGACTTTTCGTTCGGGTCAAAATGTGAGAAAATGTTCTCTTTGGAAGTTGTAGAGGATGTTAAACCGAGCGCATGCATATGTGGTACGTAAAAATCGGAGTTCGTATGCGAAAGTTATAAGAGAAAATGTAAAAAGTACTGTTCACGGTAAGTTTCTATAAATATAGGAAGTTACTGTGGTAAGTTTCCATTTTTGGAAACCTACCGACTTTTCTCTCTACTCTCCCCTGACCTTTTCTTGCTCTTCGGTCCGGTTTCTTCTTCCTCCGATTTCTCCCTTCTTCGGCCGACCCACGACGGAATCTGGGCACCGGCAAGCTCGCCTTGTCCTACTTGTCACGCCTGTGGTGGTGGCTCAGCCGGAGGAGCTCGGAATTGAGCCGCAAAGATTATAGTAGCCAAACGGAGGTTTCGTCAATTTCCGGCGATTCCGCCCATATCTGGCCACCAAACCGGCGTCGAAGGTGCGGTTTTTTCCAAGGATCATTTTCCCCCTAGCCTTGAGCCACGATTTGCAGTGTGGAGGTCGAATCGACGATTTCAAATTCTAGGGTTCTTGGGTTTTTGTGGAAAAATTTCACCGGCCAATTTGGATCACTTACAGGTAAAATTGGAACTTGTTGTAGTTGTGAAAAATGCTTGGACTGTTGAGTAGGTGGTGCTGCCAAAATTTGGTGGCCATCGGAAATGGTGGCCGCTGGCGCGTGGGGCCCACGCGCTGCCACTGTTGGTGGCTCGTGGAGGCGTGTAGGGCAGTGTTTTAATTTCAGTTTTTAGCCTATTAAATTGTAGAAATGTTGTAGAGCTTGCATGTGAAGTTTACTGAATTTTGGAGGAGTTTGGAATTGTTTGTGATTTTCCGAAGTTCGGAGTTTTGAGATTGAATTGTGGGAAATCCGACGGTCGGATTTCCCTCGTTTTCGTTGTGGAATATGTTAATTGAGGAATTGGTGTTGTGGGAGAGATTTGGGTGGAATTTGAGAAGTAATGGAGATAGGGATTTTCGGGTTTCGTTTAGGTTCGTATTTATTTTATCGGATTGCCGTTTACGGAAATATAATTGTGTACAGGACGATAACGCGAGCTATGGTTAAATGAAGGATCTCGTTTGCGTGGTCGCCCAATAGTACTATGAGTGGACTTTTATTGTTAAAGAATGATGCATGCATTTATTTTTTCCTAAAATAAAAATTTATTTATCATTTTATTATCGAGCATAATATTTTGCCTTGGATTATAATTTTGACATTGTTTTTCTATATGAATTTCGGTTACGAATCTATTATGCTCGGGTTTGGATTTATGATTTATTTTTGGAAATCATGATTTTTGACGGATTATTTTCCGAGGTGATTTTCAGAAATTTATAATACATTTCTATTCGTCGATATTGAGATTTCTGGAATATTTTTAGAAAATGGGATTTTCGATGGAATTATATTTATCGATTATTTCTCACCTAATGGTTTATGATTTCGAGAATACTTTCGCGTGCGGGGTCACGCCGTTGGATTATGTACTTTCTCATGAGATGTTGGGGAAGCCTTACTGATTTTTGAGTTTTCGTGTGGTTTTAAACCACCATACCTGGGTCGTCATTTTTATTGCTAGCTAGCCTATTAGTACTCCTCTCTGCTTACTATGTGTTCGTGGGTGAGTAGAGCAGAGTATGGGATGCTCCAGAGTGTGGGACACTCCGACCCGAGCCTGGGAGGCTCCCTTATTTGTATGGTGAGAACGTCTTCCCCACATTTGATTGATACCTTCAGCTAGCGGGGCTAGCTCGATTTCTTTTGACCAGCGGGGCTGGAATGTTTTCACGAATTTTCGTGCTGCGAGAAATATGTTTTATCCACGTTGCATGCATCGAGTTTTTAAAGGAATAAATGTGGGAAAGTATTAAACCTTTTTCTTTCGTTTGAATTATCTTACTTATTTATTTTTTTCCACTCACTCTAACGTGTTTTACATTACTTTCCCCTGGGCCCTTTGGTTTCAAATGCCCAGCTTGCAGGCGAATTAGTGGAGGTCGGGTGTACATGGCATTTGAGGCATAGTTGTCACTACTTCCGCAGTGTAGGATCCCTTGATTCTTTACTCTTCTTTTTATATCCTTGTGTATTAGTAGTATTGCTCTGATAACCTTTGGGATTTGTATTGTTGAGTTTTGTGTTTTGAGTTTTGTGAAAGTGGAGTTGTTGGTAATTTGGGAGCAGGTTGGCTCCAGGAGTAGAAGGTTGGTTTGCTTGAAGTGTTTGTGTATTTTACAGGTTTTTGGGTAATCCATTTTAGGGGTGACTCTGCCGAATTTTTGGTAGAGCTATTGCTACAGTGGGCCCCATAGGGCCACCTCAGATTTCAGGGTGAAATTCAGGGCGGGTCCTGTCATACCTGACCAATTACTTGTTCAGTTACCTGATCAGTTACTTGACCCGTAAAGCAAAAACCCTCCTTTTTTTTTGTTGGTTTTGCAAAACCCTAAAATGATTTTGATATTTGTGAGCCTATGCTCTGAAACCAATTGTAAAAACCATATACACGCTCACAACATATGCATACAAGCTTTGACAACAACCACAAAAGAACTAAAGCTCACCTTAAGCAATCATA
Organism: Rosa multiflora; assembly: GCA_002564525.1. NCBI lineage: Eukaryota > Viridiplantae > Streptophyta > Magnoliopsida > Rosales > Rosaceae > Rosa > Rosa multiflora. Next base: position 76,603 of record BDJD01003147.1, read on the forward strand.
GGCATGGATTCCATCTCTGCAGCTGTAAACATGATCACTGAATATGGTCTTCTGTTACTTACCAACTTGCTTCTCAATGGACAGAATAATATGCAAAACGTGGTAGTAATCAGGGACCAATTCATCTATATATATATATATGAGACTTTAACATCAAGAAGCTTCCGATTAAAGCATTCCTTGTTGTTTTAGGTTTCATTGTTAGATTCCTAATGTATCACAATCTTGTAGCCTTTCTTGTAGACTAAGCAATGGATTACTATCCTTAATGAATTGATACACTGCTTCATTAAGTTACTAGTATTAATTTACAGTTTGTATCCATATTAAACTAGGTTTGACATTTAGCTAATCATCAATTACTTTATGATGATATGTGTTAAGTCCATATTTGATCTAATAGTTCTAGCTTTGTGGTCTTCGTACGTCTTGGGTGGCATGATCAAAATTACCTTCACAGGTAAATTGGTCCAATCCTCCACCAATAGTATGTTCTCCTTGTCTGAAACCTTCATATAATTGAGGCCAATCCCATATAATTGAGAAAGATGAAGTGAGTGAATTATTTTTTTTAAATATTACTCCATTAAGTTTCTCCATCATGAATTCTCATCATTCAGACTCGTTTTCAGGGGATTTCTCCTCACGTAGATTCCACTCCTCACTCAGATTTCCCTTGAAGGGAATACTCCTCACCTAGATTCGCTTTGAGGAGATTTTTCCTCACCCATATTCGCCTTGAGGAGATCTATCATCACACAGATTTGCATTTAGGAATTACTTCTCACCTAGATTTGTTTTGAGAGAATTTCTCCTCACCCAGATTCGCCTTCAGAGGTTTCACTTCGAGGTATTTTTGCCAAACATGTTAATGTGCCTCTTTATTAGGCCATGTCTTGGATAGAAACCGTTGTCAAAATTTTACAACCTCACATAACCTCCATATTCCATAATGTATGTTTTTCTGTGAATAACTACGTTTTTTTCTTTCTATTTTTTGCTTTTTCTATCATATTTTATAGATATTTCTTCATATTATCATGATATATCCTAAATATCTTATATATTGTGGAATTAGCAGCTAATTCCTTTACGACTGATTAAATAAATAAATCATCAGGGACCAACATGATTTTTGACCTAAAATTGGAGTAGTCAATTTAATCCTAAAGTTATCAACTATACAGTCAAAATGTTTATCTAATGGTTGAATTTAAGAGTCCTTAACAAGAATTTCTTTTGATATAATGGCCTACGTACACCAATAATTTGGAAAAGTGAGAAATAAGCAAATTATTTTGTTTTTGGTCCAAAATATAAGGAACTTATTACTAGTGAATTTTGGTCCAAATCCTAATTACACATTGGGACTCAAACCAAACTGTTACTCTTACTCGTGATTTGAATATTACACATAACTTACTAGTGATTTGACTCTATACACTATGCCAATAAACTCATCAGACGACAAAATGATTGTTTTCTGTTGTCTGAATAATTTTAACGACATAATGAAAAAATTATGTTGTTTGAATATAGTGTATATCATGGTAAATTATGTTTTTGAAAAAGTTTTTGTTTCAGACAACATATTTCTGTTGTGCATTAAACTGAGATTGATTTAATTTTGGTTGTTTGGTTTTTTTTTTTCTTAAAGGAGCTGTTTATAAAAGGTTGTGTCTCAGACAACTGATTTCTATTGTGCAATAAAGTGAGATTGATTTAGTTTTTGTTGTTCACTTGTTTGGGTTTTTTTCCCCCTTCCTTTGAGTTTGGTTTTTTGGCACAACGTGAAGACATATTCGTCTAACACTGAATTGTTGTAGAGAATTGGAAAATTTGTATTGTATTGTATTCATCTCACCATGAGGTTTATGTAGGGTTACATTATGTATACAAAAGGCAATACATAATAGCTATACTAATCAATCGCACATTACAAGTATGTCAATCGCATACATTACGAGTTTGTCAATCGCGTAGATTACGAGTCTGTCAATCGCATACATTATGCAATACTTATTGCTTGAATAGTCATTATTATTTACAACAATCCCCCTTGGATATTCCATGTCAATAGTGTTGCCTCTGCTATGCGCTTCTAAGTTGCCTCGTCAAAAACCTTGCCAAGTAATAAAAACCCTATAGGAAAAAACAATCTTGGTCGAAGGAGAAAAAGAGCACAACGCACGTGAATGTGGAGTAGTCGACATCCTTCAACACTCCCCCTTGTGCCGCTTAAACTCGGTGATGACGCTTTGATTGTTGCCTCACAAAAAACCTTACCAGGTAACAAAAACCCTGTGGGACAAAAATAACCCTGGTCGAGGGCAAAAATAGCACAACATGTCCTTCACTCTTCAAGATCGAATATGTAGACATCATACCTCCCCTTGATGTCAAGGTGTCCCCCTGATTTCTACAATTATGGGAGTTCGGATAACTTTCTTAATCCGATGCTCTTCACATGTTTCTGGAAGGTGGATTTAGGTAACGACTTGGTAAACAAATCCGCTATATTATCCTCTGAATGGATTTGATTTAGTTCAATATTTAGAAGTGTTTGTTGTTGCTGATTGTAAAAGAACTTAGGTGATATATGCTTGGTGTTGTCGCCCTTGATGAAACCTAAATTCATTTGCTCAATACAAGCTGCATTATCTTCATAAATGCATGTAGGTTCATCTGTGGTAGACTTCAAACCGCAAGTTCCTCGAATGTGTCTAACTACAGACCTTAGCCATATGCATTCTCACACGGCTTCATGTAGAGCGATAATCTCTGCATGATTTGAGGAAGTAGCAACAAGGGTCTGCTTTGTAGACCTCCAAGATATCGCAGTGCTTCCCATGGTAAAGACATAACCCATTTGGGAGTGACCTTTGTGAGGGTCAGAGAGATATCCTGCATAAGCAAAACCCATTAAGACATCGTTGTCATTTTGATGGAAGGGGGGAGGATCACGGAAGGTGGCGTTTTTCCTTGTGGAGTCCGATCCCACACTTCCGTTATTTCTTTTCTCTCTGTAGGGATAGAATAAGTCCATATCAATCGTACCTCTCAAGTATCGAAAGATTGTCTTTATGCCAATCCAATGGCAGCGTGTTGGCTTAGAACTGTGTCGAGCTAACAAGTTATTTGAACCTACATTTGGCAAGGCCCAAGTAGCAAATAGGTGCCTAATGGAGGACCGCGGCTAATGAAGGACAGCGGCCAATTAGCCGCAGCACATTAAATATTTATTGTCAAATTGATGACAAAAAATAACGTGTGCAAAGAGCTGTTATTAAATAGGTAGAGATCAAATGACCCATAAGTCATAATGAATGACCGCAGCTAATGTCAAGAGAAACATTACCGAAGTTTGGGGCAATTACCTTGAATGAGCATCAGGAGGTGTTATTGTCAATCATCAGTTACAAGACCTGATTGATTGCTCATGATAGAATCAATCATTAATAACGATATCACAAACATGAATACTGTTCTATTTGTAATCAATACGGTCTTAGTTGTATAGGTTGAGAGTGTTAATTTCCTTCATTCATTAGTTTAGTTTCACTATAAAAAGAACCATAGGTTTCATTGTTAGAGGTCCTCGACCAAACGCTCTACGCGAATACTCAAATTTTATCTCAATACAATTCAACAATTTTGTAATCTTCATGTGTTTATCTTATCACTTTCTTTACCAGTACTTATCTTTCCTGCACTTTACCTTGTTGATCTTTACATTCATGCAATTTATCTATTCGCTATTTACTTTGTCTTTACCTGCACTTTCGTTTATGTTATTTATTTCGTGTTGTTTACTTTATCTCAATACAATTCAACAATTCAGCAACACTTATCAATCTTTACTTGTTTATCTTATCACTTTCTTTACCGATATTTATCTTTCCTACACTTTACTTTGTCTTTACCTGCACTTTCGTTTATGTTATTTATTTTGTGTCGTTTACTTTACGTTATTTACTTTATACAAAATACTAAATCACAAAAAGAATCATTATCACTTCACTTTCACCTCAATCACCGAGTTACACAGCACTGCGGCCAGTTAAGGCCGATCCATGCTAAAGTCCTTGCATTCAAGGCAGAGAGAACCCCGCGGCCGATATCGATCCTTCCTCGGCCCACAATCAACTAATCAGAAGTCAGATCGGCGCAAGATCTATAATCTAGAACAAAACCTCGCTTGGCCTACCGGCCGTGAGTTGGCATGCCCGCACACACATCACTACTCCAGAAAGACACGTGTAAGCCAAATAAGCCCTCGGCACAGTGACATGCGGCCGAGACTATTTTTGAGCGAACATCTTTTGGCATTGTGGGCCGGGTTCACCTATCTGCTTCGTGGGCCTTGCCAAATATAGGTTCAAACAGAGCCCCCCTAGTCCCTTGAGCTTCGGCATAGATGCCGAGTGGTTAAGGGACTCAAAGATTGTTTCTAGAAAAATCTCTTGGCAAGGTTCACGCATTATAGCGTTGGTGACATTCGTCACGCAGCAGCCACTCACCGCAGCTCCTTGTTATGCTGGGACTATTCAACCGTTGGTTTCACAATCCATTAAATTATGGACATTTAGCTATGATCATTTGCTAGCCGCGATCATTTGATAGCCGTGGCTATTCAACCGTTGATTTCGTGCTTACTCCTTCACGGCCATTTAACCACGATTCATTAAATTATGGACATTTAGCCGCTGTCCTTTGCTAGCCGCGGCTATTCAACAGTTGATTTCAAGCTTACTCCTTCACAGCCATTTAACCACGATTCATTAAATTATGGACATTTAGCCACGGTCATTCACTAGCCGAGGCTATTCAACTGTTTGTTACTGCCAAAAGCTAGAAAAACTCGCTGGTACCAACCAAAGAGTTAAGGATGATAGATTATACGTTCTATATGCCCAGTAGACAATTAGTTAACCATGGACCTTTATTTACCGCATCCGTTCAAGTGCAGCTCTTCAACAACCGCGGTACTCGTGATACCAACTAGCCGTTCACGTACCCACTAAACAATTATTCAAACGTGGTCCTGAATGTTGCCGAGTGGTTAAGGAAATGTATGCAAATTAAACTTGAAAATCTTCTCAACCTATGTTGTGCATAATGAATTATGATAGAAAGATCATCGTTTGTAGCATCTATATAAGCCCCAGCCCATTTAAAGCTTCTAACCAAAAATATAAATTTGGTCTTCACGGACTTAAACCTTCACTGATGATATGGTGAGGAAATTGGGTATATGTAGAATCTGAAAATGCATCTTTTCTGGTCATTTAAATTAAATGGCCCTTTAATTACTAGACCACATAATCCACCCAAGCTTACATCTCATGATCACCAGCAAATACTTAGCAACTTTAATGAAGCTCCTTGAACAATTAGGCACTCAGCCAAAATGAAGCCGATAACGAATATTGCTTGTATATATGGGTTACAACACAAGCATTCTTTCCAAGCACACTTTCTTGCTTCTTTCCTGTGTCATCTTCTTTCTTTTTTTTCCCTTTTTTTGTTTTGGCAGATTCTAAAGAAAAAAAAAATTATTATGGTCATTATGGAGGGGCCAACGATGCTTTATTGCAAACTTGGAAACTTCTTTGTTTTCGGTCTTTGGTTCAAGCCTTTGGAGGCTGTGAAGCGTTAAACTTAAACCCCATGTAGTAGGTTCTTGTTCTCTGGCTATTATGTAGGCCGAATTTTAAAGCTCTGCATATGTACTTGAATTACCAACTTCGGCTTCTACTTCAAATTTAGCCGATTGTGATTTTTCTAAGTCGGCTTTATTACTAACAACCATGTCAAAGTGTACAACCTTCTCACTTAAATAATCAACCTCTTGATGGTGCTTTAGTCCTCTGAGTAGATCAAAGCCATGCAGTGACATGTCTTCTTCATATATGTCATCAATAGGCTCAATGTCGAGATCAAATTTGGGCTTACCATCTAGGGAAAAATCAACCTCCTTGTCAAAGCTGCAACCATATTGGGGTTTTGTTTTTGGTGTTTGTAAATTTCATGCTGCGTGGCTATTGAAGTCAACAAAATTTTTGTACGCAGCATAGCTGTCTGTATCTCCCATTAACACCATATATTGAACTTGAGCTGTTTAGATTCGGCTCACAGAAACTCATTTGTGAAAACAGCTGATACATTAGTGTCCCAGTGGGCTTGCCAAAAGATGTTCACTCAAAAATCGTCTCGGCCTCATGTCACTAGGCCGAGAGCTTCTTTGGCTTACACGTGTCCTTCTGGAGTGGTTACGTATGGGCGTGCCAACTAGCGGCAGGTAAGCCAAGCGAGGTTTTGTTCTAGATTGTAGATCTTGTGCCGATCTGACTTCTGATCAGTTGATTGTGGGCCGAGGAAGGATCAATCTCGACCGAGGGGTTCTCTCTGCCTTGAATGCAAGGAATTTAGCACGGATCGACCATAACTGGCCGCAGTGCTGTGTAACGCGGTGATTGAGGTGAAAGTGAAGTGATGATGATTCTTTTTGTGATTTTGTATATTGTATAAAGTAACTAACGAAAAGTAAACAACTCAAAATAAATAACATAAACGAAAGTGCAGGTAAAGACAAAGTAAAGTACAAGAAAGATAAATACCGGTAAAGAAAGCAATAAGATAAACAAGTAAAGATTGATAAGTGTTGCTGAATTGTTGAATTGTATTGAGATAAAGTAAACAACACGAAATAAATAACATAAACGAGTGCAGGTAAATACAAAGTTGATAAGAGCATTTTAATGCGACATTTGAAGTGTTATTTCCTCATATTTTCTTAGTTATTTCCTTAAATAAATCCTTCTTGTTTAGGAAAGTTTCCATCTTTAGAAAGTTTGTATTTTTAGTAATTTTAATAAAAGTTTCTATTTTCTATGTACCTTGGAATAAATGGAGCTGAAATGAGCTGAAATGAAGAAATTGAGTTTTCCGGGTCCGACTAGGAATCTCAGTCAACGCAGGAATCCTGATGAGGCTAGGAAACTAGAAGGCATTAGGAGACCACATGATGATGTGGGAGATAATTTGGGAAATTAAATCTGATTTTTGAATGGAAAATCAAGGAGATTACGTGGAGAATATCAAGGGAGAATTTTAAGCAAGAAAAGATTCAAAACAAGTCCAGATTCCTTCCTCAATTCCCTCAAGATATGTTGGTTGAAATTAGATAATAAATCTGCAATTTTAATGTGAAAATCAAGAGAAAATCAAGGGGAGGACATTAAGGACAAATCCATGGAGAGATTTAAGGGAGAAAATGTCCAAAATGAGTCCGGATACATTGTCTAGGTTCATGCCTAGATATTTGGCCGAAAATGGTGAATAAAATCAGATTAAATCATGGGAAAATCAGCAACAATATATTAGGGATTGATTTTGGAGCTTTTTGATTGGTTGAGTGACATGACAGAGCTGACGTGGTATTAATTCATTGGTTGGAGCTGTGTGGTGCAACCAGAAAATTCCTTAGAAATTAAATTCATGAAGCCTTGCCTTCCCCTATATAAACCCCTTTATGCTACACCACAAAAAACACCTCTTCATTTAGAAAATTTTCTCCATAACGTCAAGCTTTCTCTCCATCCTCTAGTTTCAAGTCTCTGCGTCTTCAAGCAAAGAGAAGAAGAGAAGAAGAAGCCATGAAGCCTCCTAGCCGCCATCATCCACCTTGTGTCGTGAAGCTTTGGAGCCTTGCTTTCAAGATCCAAGACCAACGTCTCAAGCTTTCCACAATTCACCCTTCATGGTGTAATTCTATCTTATTCCTTGTAACCTTTTTGGTTTTCTTTATTTTGATTTCGTATGAACTTGATTTCTAGTTGACATAACGTTTAGGGCAAAGTTTAAGCCCATTTTTATGTTTTGAAATAAATTTGTGATTTCTTTATGTTGATTGATATGTTGCTTATGTGAGATTGCCTGATTGATTTTGGATTATAGAAAACTTTTGCATGTTTATGTTCTTTGGTGGCCCTTAGGATATATGCATGTAATTGGAGCTAATTTAAGTAGTGAAGACTTTGGACAAAAGTCGAAATCAATTAAGGAGGATTGCAAATAGGTGAACTTATTCATAACTAGGTTGTGCACTTTGGTTGACATCCTTTCTTTGTTCTTCATGCGTTGAATGTGTTCTTGATTAGCTAGCTTTCTAGACTATGATTGCATGTTCAATAGGATTGATTTAGGTGCTTTCACTTAGATTAATTATTCAAGGAAAGTAAAAAATGGGAAATCGTTTGCTTTCTAACGTTTCACATGGTCAACTTCTTTCTCATGACATAGAAAATCAACTATAGGGTTGCATATGATTGTGGTTTTGATCTTTATTCCTTGTGTTCCACCCGTGTATATATGTTTTTACTTTTTTCTTTATTTTATTTATTTAATTTTTAATTTTAATTCTAAATCCCCCATTTTCGATTACTTGTTTCTTTTGTATATAATTTTGTAAATATAATACTTTTTACTTTTTATTAATTATTTACTTGTTTTTACAATGACAGGTGTACCCTCAATCCCGGGAATAGAACAATCCCTACTTGCTTATACTACTAATGATATTTATAGGGTTAAATTATATGATTGCTCATAGCGTATCAAAAGTAAATAGCGAAAAGATAAATTGCATGAACGTAAAGAGCAACAAAGTAAAGTGCAGGAAAGATAAGTACTGGTAAAGAAAGCGATAACATAAACACGTGAAGATTGATAAGTGTTGCAGAATTGTTGAATTGTATTGAGATAAAATTTGAGTAATCGCGTAGAGCGTTTGGTCAAGGACCTCTAACAATGAAACCTATGGTTCTTTTTATAGTGAAACTAAACTACTGAATGAAGGAAAAGAAACAATCTCAACCTATACAACTAACACCACATTGATTACAAATAGAACAGTATTCATATTTGTGATATCGTTATCAATGATTGATTCTATCATGAGCAATCAATCAGGTCTTGTAACTGATGATTGGCAATAAGAACTCCTGATGCTCATTCAAGTTAATTGCCCCAAACTCCGATAACGTTTCTCCTGACAATTAACCTCTTTAATGAATTAGCCGCGGTCATTCATTATGACTTGTGGGTAATTTGATCTCTACCGATTTAATAACAGCTCTTTGCACACGTTATTTTTGGTCATCAATTTGACAATAAACATTTAATATGCCGCGGCTAATTGGCCGCGGTCCTTCATTAGCCGTGGTCCTTCATTACGCCTTGCGGGCTGGGTCCACCTATCTGCTACGTAGGCCTTGCCAAATATTGGTTCAAACAGAAAAGATGTTCGCTCAAAAATCGTCTTGGCCACGTGTCACTCGCCCGAGGACTTCTTATCTTACACGTGTGCTTCTGGCTTGGTGACGTGTGCGTGGGAGTGCCAACTCGAGACTGAGCGAGGTTTTGATCTAGGTTACAGAGTTTACGCTGATCTGATTTTTAATCAGTTGATTGTGGGCCGAGGAAGGATCGATCTCGGCCGCATGGTTCTCTCTACCTTGGATGCAATGACTTTACATGATTCGGCTTTGCTAGCCGGAGTGTTCGTGCTGTGCAAATCGGTGATTAAATGTGAAAGTACGAGTGATAATCGATAAATTTATAGGATCCAGATACTCACAAGTCACAGTAAAAACAAAATCAAAATATAAGGTGTTACCCTGATGCTTTGATTCAATACGAGTCCAGACGAAGAAACGCATGAACCCTAAAAACTTGTTTATATGATTTTCTTGATATGATTTGTGAAAAAAGTAAATGCAGGAGAGTAGATGCAAAGAAATCAAGAGTAGGAAAAATAACGAGCAAGGAATTAAAGAACGACAAAATAAATATGCAAGAATGTAAAGTGCAGGAAAGACAAGAAAAATACTAGTAAGTAAAATAATTGACGATAAATAATTTAGATTGATAGAGAATTTGAGAATATTGAATTTGTATTGAGCTGTTGTGTTTTTGGTCGTGGACCTTTAACAAAGATGTCTACGGCCCCTTTTATAGTACAGAATAAAGATAATAAAACTAATACAATCTCAGCTTTAATTGTTAAGACTGGATTGATTACAAATTGAATTCTAAGAATGAAATTCCTTTGATGTGCATAATTGGCAATCAACCATCATGACTCTTCAATGATTATTTTTGTAACTACCACACTGACTTGATAGAAATTTACGCAAGCATACGAATCATTGTCAAGATAGGGAAGTATAATGCCCAAAGTTTATTGTAATTGAATTGATACAAATTTACGCAAGCGTACGAATCATTGTCAAGATAGGGAAGTATAATGCCCAAAGTTTATCGTACCACGGGGATTAGTGGCTAACCGACAATCCTTGGGTAATCGGAAATAAAGACACTTAGCAAACAAAGAAAAGAAAAAGAAAATAAATAAAAATGCTAATCTAAGGCACCAAGCCTTAGCAATGCTCGGCTTTGATTTTCACCAAAGCTTAATCAAAACTAAGAGCCTAGTGATGAATATTTACAATGAGTTGGAGTTCAATATTTTGAGAGATAATTTTAGATTAACAAAATGTAATGAAATGTAAAGCAATTAATAAAAATGAAAATAAATTAATAAAAGTGTAACCAAATAAATGGGAATGTCGGGTGCTAGGGAGGATCCTTCACCAAATCTCATGTGTCGGAAGCTAATCTAATGTAGATGCATATTTCCTATTTTGGCGGTAGTCGTATCCAAGGCGGTTCAAGGCTCAAGGACCGAAATTCCCTTTCATGGTATTCCTACTCCGGTTCAAGGGCCGTAGGGACTCACTTGGCATGAATTAGAGCCGGTTCAATGGTCACTAATTCACATCAAGAGGCGTAGAGATCGAGGAATTAGACTACTAACCGACCCGCCCGCCTATAACCCGTCGAATACGAAATTGAAGGTTTCTAGCTTAGGAATTAGAGGGAGTCAAGCCTCTAACTCCGTCCTAGACATGCTCAAAATACACACCCTAGAGTTGACTAGGCTCCTAGACATGCATTTTAACCCAACAAAAATAGATATAAGCATCCATCATATGAAAATTACATCATTACATTAAATTAAACATCTTTTACACAAAATTTGGGTTAGGGACACAACCCTAAAACCCAACAAAGAAATTACTCACAACCCATAATTATAGAAATCAATAGGAAAAGAGTATAGAAGTGTAGGAGAAAACAAGAATAATCACAAATAGTTAAAAAGCTACCATGATTAATCTTGAATTACAACTCCCACAATTACCCAAATCTTGAATCTTGTAGAGGTAGAGGTCTTTGATGAATCCTTGAAGCTTTGGGTGAGTAATTCCTTAAATCTCTAAAAGAAAACTAAATAAAAGAGGAAAAATAGAAGATAAGAGGATAGGAGAAGAGAATGAGAGAGAGCAGCCCAAAGGGGCTGCCTCTATTTTAGGTGTGGTGCGGCTACTGTGTTAGAGAGGAATGAATAGGGTTGGAGCTATATATACATATCAAGAGACAAGAGAGAATGGGTTGGATATGTGGCTGGTCGTGAGAGAAAGGAAGAAGAGAGGGACATGTGGCAGCATGGGATAGGAGAGAGGAAAAAGAAAAGAAAAAGAAATAAAATAAAATAAAGAAAGAAGAAGAGGCAGCACGTGGAGGGGGGGGGGGAATTATTCTGATGCTGACGTCATGATGACGTCAGCAAAGTCATTTTCATTTTTTTTTTTTCTTTTTCTCTTTTTTTTTCCTTTTCTTTTCTCTTTTTCTTTTCTTCTTCCTTCTTTTTGCTTTCTTCTTCTCTCTTCTCAATACACTTCCGCATATATTATCAGAGACAATTGGATTCCACTCCCTTGATGGCGTTGACTATGTTGACCCTCATTGACTATTTCGTCCTTTTGTCGGAAACTCCAATTTGCTCCAATTTCGCACAATTCTCTCTCGTTTCCGCAATTTCGCTTATTTTCTACACAGTAAATAAAAATGGATTAATTACATATTAATTGACATGAAGATTTGCTTATTTATAGTATTTTAGATATAATTACACACATATTAATGCGTATAATCACACACTTAGTGCTGTAATGTTTCTAAACGTAGAATTTGGCATTTAGTAGCTTTATCTGCTCATAATGTCCTGCTATCAATGTCCCTGACCAATTGAAACAAGCATCGGATAGGACTTTCTCAGCCACAAGTAAACCAGATATCGATTCATGTGAGCTAGACCTCAGCTGAGGTGAAGCGAGCCGGACCTCGACTGAGGTGAAGCAAGCCGGACCTCGACTGAGGTGAAGCAAGCCGGACCTCGACTTAGGTGATGCGACTCAGATCTCGGCTAAGGTGAAGCGAGTCTGGCCTCGGCTGAGGTGAAGGGAGCCGGACCTCAGCTGAAGTGAAGTGAGCGGGGCCTCGGCTAAATATTTATTATATCATGGATCACTATGACCCAGGCCTGCTTCATGTGGGACCCAGTTTAATGTCACGTAGGCCTTGCCAAATTTAGGTTCAAACAGAGCTCCCCCCCCCCCCAGTCCCTTGAGCTTCGGCTTCAATGCCGAGTGGTTAAGGGATTGTAGGATTACTGATGTACTTTGGTTTGGCAAGGGCCTACTTTTTCCAACTCATCTGCTTCAGCCTACACCATGCCATGTCTGGTGCTTCCATTCTTTGTAAGCAACTCAACTGGGCTGCCACTTGATCGCGGCCATACTTGGTCGTAAGTTTGACTTCAATTATTGTTCCTCGCCCAATCTTGACCGCGAATTTTTCTTCTTTGAACCTCGGCTTCGAAACTAACTAGCCGAGTTAAAATAATCTATAGATCTCGGCTTCATGAATCTATCTAAAGATAAACACTTCCATGAACTTTAGCTTCATAAAAGCAAGCTGAGTCAAAACACAAAATAATTTATGGAGCTGGGCTACATGAAGTCTAGCCGAGGTAAAAAATTTTGGAACTTCAACTTCATGAAAGCTAGCCGAACTCTCCTTTCCTTCTATAACTTGGCTTCAGATCAAGCCGTGGCTTTCTTTTTCTTTTTTTTTATCTTTTTTTTTTTAAGGTAGATAGGCCTCAATAATTCTAGCGGAGTCGGTTCTTTTTTTTCTTTATATATATATAGTTCAGCATAAGCTAAGTAGCGAAATTTTTAAAAAAAAAATTTCGGCCTTAGAGTTTGTTGAGCATTCCATAACAATATTCTTGTCTTCCAAGGAAACGTGCATTATGCTACTTTCCTTCCCTTGAATTAATTCAAACCCATGTCTAGTGATATCATAAACTTCCTTTTGCCTTGTCGCACCTTTAATTAAATGGAATGGCTGCCAACATTCTTAAAATTTGTGGCTGTTATCATTCAACTGAACCAAGAATTAAATAATCAAATATTTAATTAATTGATTCATGCCAACCATAATTATGGCATAGGTGCCATATGCACCTTCAATTATAGAATGGCTGCCATCACGTGGCCACCATGCAATTAAACCAAGGATCTCATGATTAAATACTTATCCAATTAATTCCATGAATTAAATGATTATATATTTAATCAATTAATTAGTCAATCTCAGAGCACTTTTCACCCTTTGTAAGTTACCATTCCAATTAAATAAGGAATCCTAAAAGGGTGTGCATCGAATTCCATAATGAAGAGGAATTACTTTAGATTTCTTTCCCCTATACTTGGACTTCTTTTTGAACAAGGATTCTACTTACCAAACTTCTACAAAAGTCGAGCCTCTGTTACAGCTTATCCTTCATAAAAAATTTCAGCAGCGCAGTGACTTCTCCAATTTCCTCATGGACGACGCAGTAAAAGAAGAGGCTGTAGAATTTTCAACGAAATACAACCGAGCTCTATAGTCAATGAAGGATGTGGTGCATGAAGGAGTAATTCATGAATTATCAGGGGACGCTCCACCATCTTGTTATTGGGTCCTCACTTTCCTGGAGGCATGCCACAAGTAATCTCACAAGTTCTTGATGAGTACCAAAGGGACATCTCGTGGCATTTTACTGAACGTGACTGGTCTTCGTGGCGTGCCGGGAAGCCGCAAGGTTGGCCAACTCTTATAGACAAGTGGAAAACATGGGTTCCAAGAATGGAGCATTACTTTGGCAAGCTTTGGAAAGAAATTGGTATCTTTCATGCCATCAAACTCACGGAACAAGACATAGTGGCAGAAAAACCCATGTTAGCGGCAGCACTATGTTTTTGGGCCTCTGCTACTAATACCATGAATCTGCCATTAGGCTACATGAGTCCTACAATTTTAGACATATGTACCATCACCGGCCTATCACCCACTGATATTGAAATTAGTGCGAACCACAGTCTTCCAACAACTTTTATAGATAGCTTTCTTCCTCCCAAATATGATGATAAAGAAGAACAAATGGATGCTACAAACGAATCAAAGAGGCATCGCAACTACAGCACTTTGTATAACACATATGGTGTGGTCAACTCAAAAGAATCTTTAGAAAGACAACCGGTCAAAGAGTATGAACACGCGGCTTTCTTGTTCTACTGGTTATGCAAGTACATATTTTGTTGCAAGTCAGGACCGTGCCCTTGTGACTATGCAGTAATAGTCGAGGCCCTAGCTTCTGGTACCAAACTAGCCCTCGACCCATTTGTTCTTGTGCATCTTTATAGATGTTTGCACCGTATTGTGACTGACCGCATGAATCCTAATGTTGGCGGTCCGCTTTGGATGTTCCAGCTGTGGCTACGAGCTTATTTCCCTCAATTGTCTACTACTTGGCCTGAATACAACCACGATGTTATATACCGCCGATACCTTATGGCTACACCTTGATCCCACATGTCTTTTGAAGGACTGCTTGAAGATGTTTTACACACTTCGAAGTTTAGAGAGCTTCTCTGTCTGCTATTCTCAATGGCATCCAGCCTCTACTACACTTGGTTTGAATTTAGCATCAGAAGTTCTTAGTGAAGTTCAATTAAGCGAAACTTGGGCCAGCTTTCTAATTTCACGGGATCTACATTTTGGACTTGCAACCTCCAGCAAACAAACTAGGTGTTGAGATTTACCTCCCCAACTACTTTGCTCGTCAGTTTGGATTTATGTAGAGCTGCCCTGTCCCATATCAACATTCTGAAAATTTTTTGAGTTCATGGTGCCGAAAGTTCAGATCAAAAAGCATGTGCATCCCGGTTTCAAAAGGCTTCCATCAACACTTCAACCGTTTTAAGATGAAAATATTTCAACCAAGTAGCATATTAACTCCTCCTTTTTCTTTCTGGTGGTCAAGTTATTCATCAAAATTTGTCAGTGCAAATCTGATAGACTTATTCATGACACGAATGTTAAAAGGTATCTCCAATGGTCCGGAGTATCGGCTAGCTCAAAAAAGGGGACGAATAGATGAAGATGTGGATAACCCGAATAACCGAGATGGAGAGAATCACTCGGCCTCAAAGAAACGTAACGCCATTCTTATTACTAATATTACTGAAATATCTCCTTCCAACTCTAGTGATAGCAACCAAACAGTAGAATTATTCCTTGATGATAATGAAGCAGCCAATGAGACTTGGGTGGAAGGTGAAGACACCATGTCAATTGAAGCTTCTGCTGAATCCCTATCCAAGGATGATGAGGTATTTTCCTCTTACCCTTGTCTCACGTTTGTTCTTTTTTTTTTTTTTTTTTACATGGCTCTAAATAATCTGTTGGCAGGAAAAATATTTTGAGCTAAATCAATCGTCATATTATCATGAGCCTTCTTCATTCGAGTTGTAGAGGAGACAACAAGCTTCCAACATCAACAAACTAATTAGGTAATTTGCTAGATTTGGAATTTAAACAAACCTGGTATTTCAGTACTTTGGCGTGATTGCACCCACACTCATTTTTTTTTTTTCTGTTTAGGTTATTCCAACAACTCATCTTCTATCCGCAGACACCTTAGCTCTGCTAGACAAGCTCACCAATCAACAAACTAACCATGAACAAGAGATGGACGACAATGACCAAATAGCAGTTGCAGCCAAGTTTCTAGAGGATCTTTCTCATACTGAACTTGTAGGCGTGATCAGTGACAACCTCTACGGCCGTTTCAATGAGGAGCTGAATGTTTTGATTTCGGCACACTATTTTAGTAATGAAAAGAAATGAAAAATTGAAGAACACCTTGAGATTATGGATGCCAACATTCCTGTCTACATCATTGTTCTTAAAAAATGGGACACTGGTTGTAAACTTGAAAGAAATTATGGAGATATTGTTGCCCGACAAAGTCCTCGAGCCGCACAGCTAATAGAGTTGCACCATAGTTATGACAAAGACGTTCAAAAATTAGCCGAGTTGGAGAAACGTGTGACTGCAGTTCGTGACCGTATGACCCAGACAATAGCTGCTATCTAACAACATTCTAGTGAACATCACCGTGAGCTTGAAATCTTCAAGAATTCTTGGGCAAGAAAGAAGAAATTGACAGCGTGCTAACCAAGATTAGTATTAAATGGGACACATGGAGGAAGATTCTTCTTTGATCACCTCGGTTTAAGCACCAACTTTTGCTGTGACCCCCTTCTTCTTTTTTTCGGTCGGCTACTTAGACCTCGGGCTTGATATTTGGCCATTTTAATTTGGCTTTGTCTTCCTCTTTTTTTTATTTTTTATGTTCAGCTACTTAGACCTCGGCCTTGATTTTGGCCGTTTTAATTCGGCTTTGTCTTCCTCTTTTTTTTTTTTTTTTTTTTTTTTTTTTTTTTTTTTTATGTTCGGCTACTTAGACCTTGGCCTTGATTTTGGCCGTTTTAATTCGACTTTGTCTTTTTTTTTTATTTTATGTTTGGCTACTTAGACCTCGCACTATGCCAAAAAAGCTATCAGACGACAGAGGAGATCTGTCGTCTGATTAAAAAAAATTTTGTTGTCTAGTACGGTGCCGTCTCTTGGGGCATCAGACGACAGATTTCCTTTGTCGTCTTATTTATCAGACGACAGAAATTTGTTAGGTCTTCTGTTGTCTGATGAAATCGAGACATGAGGCTAGTGAATTCAAACGACAGATAAATGTCATGTGATCTAGAAACAAATAACAGTTCCTTAGAATTTCTGTGGTCTGAATGGACTTATAATAACAGTTAAGTGTTGTTTCATTCCAGTTCAATAACAGTTAACTGTCATTTTTATTCAGTTTAGAATACAATTATCTATCGTCTTTAGTCACCTACGATAACATTTATATGTTGTTTTATATGCATTATAGTCACAGATAAGTGTACATTGAACTTAGTTAATACTACATTTATTTATCGTTTGAGTTTAGTCACAGATGACAGTTAAATGACGTTTAAAGGGAATATAAATAACAGTTGTCTGTGGTTTTTATTAACTTATAGTAATAGTTATCTGTTGTGGCATATAACTTGGAATTACAATTACGTGTGGTTTAAAAGTTGTTAAGGTTACATTTATCTATTGTTGTCGTTTATATTCTACAACAATTAACTGAAGGTTGAAGAGCACAGACAGGACAATTATTTGTTGCTTGAAGCTAATTTGAGCGACAGTTAAATGTTGTTTCATTTTCGACTCTGTCTTTGTTTTGACATGAAGACGACAATTATCTGTTGTTTGAGTGTCCAAATATGAACACATTTTTTCTTGTTTCTGTTGTTCTTTGACGCGTCCAACAACATCATTTTGTTGTTGCTTTCTATTCCAGATGTCATACACGTATCCCTGTTGTGCCATAATCATGTAAATCTGGGAACAACACAATGCATTCATCAAATATGAAATCCATTCACAAAAAATACCAATATTTGATCAATCTGTTCCTGCAGCTATACATACATCCATCATGGAGCTAAACTTAATAAACATCAGTTCAATAACCCATAGCAATTGGCACGATCAACAAATGTAACCCAAAAAACACTGATATCGCATACTACTGATCATAAACTGTACTTTCAGGCCAAAAATAGATACTTAGACCAACTGCATAACTAGTTAATATGGGTTCTAGATGATGCATGTGCAAAATTAGAATCTTCTCGACACACTAGCTTTGTTGAAATTGGCTGACATACTTTGCCCACTCGGCCCGGACCTGATCAATATCTTTTTGTGTGTAGAAGTAATTTTCTTTCCTTTCCCACTGCAAGTATTAAAAAAAAAAAAATACAAGTTAATGTGAATGGATATGTTTCACAACAGTAATCAGAATTGGAAGGAGTTGATATTTATATATATATATTAGAAATACTACCCACGCTTTGCTGCGGAATTTGTTCTTGTGAGTAAATTAGAAAAATAACATACAAAAGGAAAATCATCACAATTCATTCAAATAGTGAAAACAGTTTTCATACATCTTAGATTTCAGCTGCAGTCTATTCGAAAGGAGATGATGCAAACATGCTAGCTGAATAAAAAGGCTAGCTATTCTAGTTGTAGCTTTACAAAAAGGATATAAGAGATAGGTTAATCTATCAAAAGGAGCTGCTGGAGTGTATTTAAGGAGACAAAGTACTCCAGTTGGTTGTTTCAGTTGCAGCTTTGTAAAATGTTGGTGTTGGTTAAAAAAAGTGACTGCTCCGATTGGAGTTGTAGTTGCAGCTGCACGAAATTGATTAGTCTAGCAAAACCTATAACATAGCTATTTCAATTAAATTGTTTTTGTGTTTTAGCAGCTGACAATGGTGCTGATAATGATGATGTAGTTCCATGTTTTTCTGCTTGCTTGTCACTTTAAAACAAAGTTGATTCTTCAAAGTGAACAAACAGTAGATGAACCATAACTTTAATTAATTCTGGATACAAAAACAGTCGGTCTAAATTTGTAACCGGTAGTGCAGATTCAAAGAGACTATTAATGTATATTAGTTTTAATGTTTAATCAAAATTGATCATTTCACTAAAACATGCTACATAGAGTTCACAGACTATTAATATGGATTAGTTTCACTCTGTTCTTCTCTTTTGAAGGAGAGATAATGATAAGGGAAACCGCTTTAAAGCAACAAATGCAAATCTTCTCTTAGATTTATTTCATTTATGCCCTGGACCCAAAAAAA
>BDJD01003147.1:104923-115001 GCA_002564525.1 Rosa multiflora
ATAGGATTAATCTATGTGCTTTCATTTAGATTAATTAGCATTGAAAAGTAAAATATGGGAAATCGTTTGCTTTCGAATGTTTCACATGATCAACTCCTTTCACATGACTTAGAAGAACAATATGAAGTTAATTCGAATTCAATCATGAACTTGGTTTTAATCTTTGTTTCTTACATATCATTCTTGTATTTGTGTTTTTGTTTATACTTAGTTGTTATTCTTTTAATTTTAGAAAACCACAAAACCTAAAATTCCCCCCTAATTTCGTGAATAGTGTTTATATGTGTAAATATTATACTTTGTTTTATTTTAATTGTTTATAGTGTCTTACATTGACAGGTGTACCCTCAATCCCCGGAATAGAACGATCTCTACTTGCTTATACTACTAATGATAATTGAAGGGTTAAATTATATGCTTGCTTTGAGCGTATCATCAGTTATTCCAAACAATAGGAAACATAATGAAGCACATCACCCTTACCACCCTTGTGACTAAATCCCTCGCTTCTAGATTTTCCTTCTCCAAAACTGTATTTCCTTTGTTTCCTGCAATTACAACGTGAAAACTATTTCAGGACGTACTCACAACGTAGAAGCAAGGAAGAAGAATTAATGGCTAAGTGGATATATGGACTGGAAAACCAACAAGAGTAATCGATTGATTCAATTCAATGCCCATCAAAAGTTCAAAACAGAATAACACTCCATGCCTGGCTTCTGTAATAACATCACTTCCCTTTGAGAATAACAGATTAACAAAATAACATCACTTCTCATAATTCATATAATCATATTTATAAACAGAACAATAGAATAAGCCAAGAACTGGGTTTAATCAGTCCAGATTCAGAGCAATCAATCAAAACCAATCCTGGTAATCAAAACCCACCTAGTAAACTGATCAAAATTTTGAATTAAAGACTGAGATATCGAGTGATGTGGAGAGAGAGATGAAGACCGTCATTCGAGGAGAGACCGAGAGAAGAGATGTGTCGCTGCCCGTCATGCAACCGCCGTCGATCATCGATTTGTCAAGGAGATTAGGACAGAAATCTGGGTGAGAGAGGACTGGGTTTTAGAAAGGATTGTGAGAGGTCGGATTTTTAGTTTTGAATCAAGGGGATTGAGAGAGGACTGGGTATCAGACTTTCCGTTTAAAGAATGAGAGACTAAGTCTCTTTATTCGTCGTTTTGAATGTTGACCGTAAACTAAATGAAGCAAAATCGAAACTCAATCGAACAAAGACCTAACAACTACATCGAATTTGCAATGAAAAACCCCGAACCAATTTCTAGAAAAACCCTAAAATGGAACACTGAAACCAATCGAAACCCCTAAACTAAATGAAGCAAAATTCTTACCAATAACCCAATCGAAAATAGAATAGTCCAGCTTCTTCTAATCTCTTGAGTAGCTGGTGGAGAACTCCATTAAGCCGGACTTGAATGCAAACAGTAAGGATGTCGGGGTTGAAGGAGAGATTAGTTTTGGGTAAGGAGAGATAAGATTTGAGAGATGGCCGATTTTTGAGAGGTATAGATGGCTAAGTTTTCCTCCAGATGCTATGAGGTACTGAGTTTCTGGTTGGTAAGAGAGTTTTAGACAGATGTAATGTTTCAGATGTAATGTTTTTAGACAGATGTAGAGTTTTAGACGAAGCTAGGTTTTGTGTTATGTCAAAAGAGACTTCAAATAAGAAAAGTCAAACTCACCTTCTTCAAACAACAAAATTTCTTATCTCTGTTGTCTGAATAGTTTTACATTCACTAGTCACCGATAGGGTGTGACGTCCCGAACCCGAATTTACCAGTTTACAAGTCTTTCGATGGATAAACGACATTTACATTTACTTTTTGGCTCCGTTTCGACATTTTAGGAGGCCCTAAAAGTTGACTTTTTGTTCGGGTCAAAATTTGAGAAAATTTTCTTCATGAACGTTGTAGAGGACGTTAAACCGAGCGCGTGCATATGTGGTACGTAAAAATCGGAGTTCGTATGCAAAAGTTATAAGCGAAATGGTAAAGTTACTGTTCATAGTAACTTTTTATACCTAGGACGTGTTACTGTGGTAACTCGTCATTTTTCTCTCTCCCCGATTTTCTCCCCCACTTCCCCCGCGTCGCCCTCTCTCCTTCTTTTTCCGATTTCTTCACCGTCCGGCGTCCGATTGACTCGATTCCAGTTGTCCTTGGACCGTCTCTTCCTCCTCTATACGATGATACCAGTGGGTATCGGCAATTTGGCCGGAAAACCCCCAATTTATGCAAGCATTGTTACTGTAGCAGTTGCTTTCCAGGGGAAATTCCCCAGTTTCCGGCTATCTTCGGCGGTGAAATTGGCTCTATTAGGAGCGCCTCGAGTCACTGATCATCTCCCCTCAAGACTTCTAGTTGGAATTTCCACGTTTGGAAGGTGAATTTGAAGGATTTCCAAATTGGTGGGTTTGGAGATTTCCGGGTTTGTGTTCATCGGCAAAATTGGAGCATTTCAAGGTATTTTCTCACTTGGCCACAGTTATGAAAAGTGCTTAGAATGTTGAGATAATTCTGTGGTTGAAATTTGGTGGCCGGAGGAGGAGTTGGCCGCCGCATGAACAGTGCAGCTGCATGAATAGTGCGACGGTGAATAGTGCGGTGTATGAACAGTGATTTATATTATGTTTTTTTTTTAGCTAGTTAAATCCTGGATTTGTTGTAGAGTTTGTAAATGTGATTTTTGGTGGATTTTGGAGTGATTTGATATGGATTAGGAATTTCTGAACTTTAGTGAGACGGGTGTCGATTATGGGAATCCGACCTTCGTATTTTTCCCTTGTTTCCGCTTTGGAATATTTAATCGATAAATTAGTAATGGTGGTAAAGTTTGGATTGAATCCAAGAAGAAGTGGATAGGTGATTTATGAGGATATGATGTGGGAATGGTATTTAATTTCCGGATTGTTATTCACGAATTATACTTGTGTACAGGATGACGTACTGAGCTACTGCTCGACGAAGGAAACCGTTTGTGTGGTCGCCTAAATAGTACTGTGAGTGGAAATTTATTTTTAAATTAATTCCACATGCAGTATTATTATTTTCTTCCAATTGAGATTTAATTATGTTTTGAATATTTGAGCGTTGATTTATCGAGATTTATTTATGAATTACGCGATTAGTATTGAAATTCCTTCCCGAGGGCTTTTAATAGATTTTTTTTGAGATAGTCATTCATGAGTTATTGAGTTGAGGAATGATTTTCGGGAAGTGACTGATTTAACAAATATTATGAGAATTATGGATTTCGAATATCGGTTTTTATGAGGATTCACGAGTATGAATGTTTCATCGAGTTTTTGAGCCTGATTGAATTATCGAGATTTATTAAGCTTTAAGCTCCGTACTTATCAGCCTTGAAGTTAGATTGAGTTTTCTTTCCGAAAGCATTTATTAATTTACAGAGTATTTGATTTTATGCTTTCGAGGATGCTTTCGAGGATTTATTGAGATATTGAGGTTTGATTTAGTGAGTTAATCCTGAGTTATGCTTTCGGTGAATTATTATTGATTTATTGAAGTAATACCGAGTTTCTTTCCGAAAGCAAGTAATTGAAAGAGGTTATTTTCAGTTTCTTGAGGAGGCTATTCAGTTTATTAAGGAGGCCAGTTTTGGCGCATGCGTATCTTACCTAGTTGGCAGTCCCTTCTAGGTAATAGTCTGGTTGGCAGTCCCTTCCAGACTACAGCCCGGTTGACAGTCCCATCCGATGCTTCACCTGGTTGGCAGTCCCTTCCAGATGACATGAGGTAGTTAGTTGGCAGTCCCGTCTACTACTTGTGGCTAGTTGGCAGTCCCTTCTATCCACCGCCTCCTATTCCGATTCGCAGTCCCTTCCGATGCGTCATCTGGGTGGCAGTCCCACCTAGATGGCATGAGATGACTAGACAGCAGTCCTTTCTAGTCATCAAACGAGCCTCATGAAAATGATGTTTTTATAAGGATTGAGGATGAGATTTTAAGAGGTTTCAAGATGTTTTTGTTACATGTTTGAGATTTCAGTAAAGAGGATGATTAAGAATGTTTTCAAGGTTGTTACTGCATGCGAGATTTTAGAGAATAACTTGGGAAAGCATTAAGTTTTACTTATACATTTGAAAGTACTGATTTTCGTTCACTCACTCTAACGGATTTTAAATGTTTTCCCCTGGGCCCTTCGGTTTTAAATGCCTAGTTTGCAGGCCAGTTTAGCTTGAGGTCGAGCGTACTTGGGGTTGAGGCATAGCTGTCATAGCTCCCGCATTATAAAAGCATCGGTCATTTATCTTGTTTTCTATTCTCTTGTATGCTTGTACATTAGATTGCTCTGATAACCTATGAGATTAATATTCTTAAATTCAGAATTGTTTATGAAATGAGAGATGTGAGATGTTGTGATATAGGGAGCAGGGTGGCTCCAGGAGAATAAGGATGGATGATTTAGAAGTGTAAATGTTTTTCTACAGGTTTTGGGTTGTCCATTTTTAGGGGAAGTTCTGTCAAATTTTTGGTAGAATTTCTTCTAAGGTGGGCCCCGCAGGGCCTCTTCGGATTTCAGGGTGGAATCGGGGGCGGGTTCTGTCCTAGGGTTTGGGCATTTGGGAGGGAAAATCTTTGATCTTGTTGGAGGGAAATCTAAACTTTCTGCTAAGAAAATTTTCATCTTTTCATACGACATTTAAGTGTTGTCTGAGTCTGACCATATCTTCAAAATGAAACAAGCATGGTTTCTCATTGTATTCAGACAACACATTTAATTTATGTGTCGTCTGAGTTTAGTCTGAAACACTCAGACGACAGAAAATGACTATTCTGTCGTCTGAACTCTGTTGTCTGATAGCTTTTTTGGCATAGTGTCGGCCTTGATTTTGGCCGTTTTAATTAGGCTTTGTCTTTTTTTTTTTTTAATGTTCGTAGCCATGCATTAGGTTTTCTTCACCCCAAACGTGATATCACCCAAATTAACTTTTGACGGCCCACCATTGAGGCGAACCTTGACTAAGATCAACGAGACCTCGGCTAGGACAATTGACCAGGTCATATCCGATTCTCGGCTAGGATTAGCCGAACCTCGGCTAATCCACATTTATTAGAACTCTTAAATTACTGCAATTAAATTTATGAACAACCGAACCTTGGCTAGGACAGACTTAATTGACCAGTCCATATCTGATTCTCAGCTAGGATTAACCGAACCTTGGCTAAAACAATCTCAATTAAGTTATTGATTTGCTTCACCCTAAATGTGATATCACCCAAATTAACTTTTGACGGCCCACCATTGAGCCGAACCTTGACCAAGATCAACCGGACCTCGGCTAGGACAATTAACCAGGCCATATCCGATTCTCAGCTAGGATTAGTCGATTCTCGGCTAGGATTAGCCGAACCTCGGCTAATTCACATTCATTAGAACTCTTAAATTATTGCAATTAAATTTATGATCAACCGAACCTCTGCTAGGAAAACTTAATTGACCAGCACATATCCGATTCTAGGCTAGGATTAACTGAACCTCGGCTAAAATTAAGTTATGAACTAAACCAGATTCAATCCCGGACAAATTCAACTATTCCACCGTTAAGCTTAGCCAAACCTCAGCTAGAACCTTAGCTAAATTATCAACCAACCTGTCTTGTCCCACTGCCAGATACATCATGTTGTTTCTTATCCCCCCCAAGTGAAACGACTATTTGCACAGCCGGATCACTTTAATCATGAATTATGTTCCAGCATCTCCTATGCAGTAGGGTAGTACCTCTTTAGATGTTGGCCATTTATGGGCATATAATAATGCAATTCACCATCTCGATTCCGAAGATGGTAAGCCTCATTTCCAAGGATCCGATCAACAATAAATGGCCCTTCCCATTTTGGTGACCATTTTCCATACTTTGGATCTTCTGCAGTTTCAGGTAGTACTGCCTTCCAAACCAGATCCTCTTTAGCAAACGTTTTTCCTTTGACCCGCTTATCATAAGCTCATGCCACAGCGCGTTTCTAAGCTTATGTACTGTTGTAAGCGTCTAATCTAGCTTGATCAAGATCCTCCAATTCCTGCAACATAGCCTGAGTATAGTCCCCAGTTGTTAAATTGTTTTGGTCTGCCACCCGTATAGCCTTAATCTTTATTTTGACTGGGAGCATGGTATTATGGCCATATGTCAAGGCGAATGGGGTAGTTCCGGTTGCAAACCGCTTTGAAGTCCGAAGTGCCCACAAAGTCTCCAACAAAATGTCATGCCAATCACGTGGCTTGTCATTGATCATTCTTTTTAGAACGTTGATAACTACCTTGTTGGCAGCTTCTGCTTGACCATTTGCTTTTGGGTAATACGGGGTAGAGTGGACCATTTTGATTCCTAGATCGTTGGCCACAGTGTACATAGCTTCTGAGATAAATATAGATCCACAGTCAGCCGTAATCGTCTCTGGAACTCCAAATCAATGCACTATCTCCTGCTTAATGAAAGATATCACTTTTCACTAGAAATAGAAGTGTACGGCTTGGCCTCAACCCATTTTGTGAAATAATCAGTGGCCACTAGGATCCAAACATGTTGTTTAGACGACGCTGGATGGATCTTTCCAATAATATCCATGGCCCAGCTTCGAAAAGGCCATGGCTTAACTATCGGATGTAATAGTTCAGTAGGTACTCTTTGAAGGGGTCCATGAATCTGACACTTCTTGCAACTACGAGCGTACTCAATACAATCTTTCAAAATAGTTGGCCAATAATAACCATGTCTTCGAATTAACCAACACATTTTTATTCTAGCTTGATGAGCTCCTCAAATTCCCTCATGCACTTCAAGCATCACTTTCATGACATCCTGCCCTCCAAGACATAACAACAACAAATCATCTGCACTTTTACGATACACCTGTTCCTTGTAAAGAACCAAATTTTGAGCCAAATACTTTGTTTTATGGTCACGGTTGCCCTATGTATTGTCATGGAATCTAATGATGGGATATCTCCACAGTAACCACAAAAATTTCCATTGGGACACCATGCTCATGCAAATCATAAAAAGAATCATCATCACTTCACTTTCACCTCAATCACCGAGTTACACAGCACTGCTGCCAGTTAAGGCCGATCCGTGCAAAAGTCCTTGCATTCAAGGTGGAGACAACCCCGCGGCAGAGATCGATCCTTCCTCAGCCCACAATCAACTGATCAGAAGTCAGATCGGCGCAAGATCTACAATCTAGAACAAAACCTCACTTGGCCTACCGGCCGCGAGTTGGCACACCCGCACACACGTCACCACTCCAGAAGGAAATGTGTAAGCCCAAGAAACCCTCGGCCTAGTGACACACGGCCGAGACGATTTTTGAGCGAACACAAGTTCACTGCGAAGGAGATGTCCGGTCTTGTACATTGAGCTAAGTACAATAATGAGCATATTGCACTTAGATAGGGAACTTCAGCCTCTAATAAGTCTTCGTTCTCATCCCTTGGACGAAACGGATCTTTTTTAGGCTCAAGACTACAACCGATCACGGGAGTACTCACAGTCTTTGCTTTATCTTCATTAAAGCGCCTTAATAATTTTTGAGTATATGCTGACTGATGGATCATAATCCCATCACTACGGTGCTCAAGTTCTAGTCCGAGGAAAAACCTTGTTTTCCTAAGATCTTTCATCTCAAATTCGGATTTCAAGTACTTAGCAGTTTCCTTTAATTCATCTAGAGTTCCAACTAGCTAGGTTCATGTCATCGACATAAACTGCTACAATTGTAAATCCAGAACTTGTCCTTTTTATAAGCACGCATGGGCATATTTCATTGTTCTCATATCCCTTCCCAATCAAGTAGTCACTTAGATGGTTATACCACATTCTTCCTGATTGTTTTAATCTCAATCTTATTGAAAACGCGCTCTGTGGTTTAGAGCCACTTGACTTGGGTAATTGGAGTCCATCTGGAACCTTCATATATATATATATATATATATATATATATATATCTAAATCTAGATCCCCATAGAGATATGCTGTAACCACATCCATAAGCTGCATGTCAAGTTTTTCGGAAACTACCAAACTGACAAAGGTAGTGGAACGCTATAACGTCCATTACGGGAGAATATATCTCCTCGTAGTCGATTTCAGGGCTTTGTGAGAAACCTTACGCCACAAGGCGGGCTTTGTATCTAACAACCTCATTTTTCTCATTACGCTTTCTAACAAATACCCATTTATGGCCAACATGCTTTATAGTTGGGGGTGTCAGCATTATAGGCCCAAATACCTATCTCTTTGTTAGTGAATCCATGTTGTGGCTAAAATAGCCTCACAATTTAACCACTATGCCAGAAAAGCAATCAGACGACAGAGGAGATCTGTCGTCTGATTAAAAAAATTTCTGTTGTCTAGTACGGTGCCGTCTCTTGGGGCATCAGACAACAGATTTCCTCTGTCGTCTTATTTATCAGACAACAGAAATTTGTTAGGTCTTCTGTTGTCTGATGAAATCGAGATATGAGGCTAGTGAATTCAAACGACAGATAAATGTCGTGTGAACTAGAAACAAATAACAGTTCCTTATAATTTCTGTGGTCTGAATGGACTTATAATAACAGTTAAGTGTTATTTTATTCCAGTTCAATAACAGTTAACTGTCATTCTTATTCAGTTTAAAATATAATTATCTATCGTCTTTAGTCGCCTACGATAACATTTATATGTTGTTTTATATGCATTATAGTCACAGATAAGTGTACATTGAACTTAGTTAATACTACATTTATTTACCGTTTGAGTTTAGTCACAGATGACAGTTAAATGACGTTTAAAGGGAATACAAATAACAGTTGTCTGTGGTTTTTATTAACTTATAGTAATAGTTATCTGTTGTGGCATATAACTTGGAATTACAATTAAGTGTGGTTTAAAAGTTGTTAAGGTTACATTTATCTATTGTTGTGGTTTATACTCTACAACAATTAACTGAAGGTTGAAGAGCACAGACAGGATAATTATTTGTTGCTTGAAGCTAATTTGAG
Organism: Rosa multiflora; assembly: GCA_002564525.1. Taxonomy (NCBI): domain Eukaryota; kingdom Viridiplantae; phylum Streptophyta; class Magnoliopsida; order Rosales; family Rosaceae; genus Rosa; species Rosa multiflora. Next base: position 113,961 of record BDJD01003147.1, read on the forward strand.
CGACAGTTAAATGTTGTTTCATTTTCGACTCTGTCTTTATTTTGACATGAAGACGACAATTATCTGTTGTTTGAGTGTCCAAATATGAACACATTTTTTCTTGTTTCTGTTGTTCTTTGACGCGTCCAACAACATCATTTTGTTGTTGCTTTCTATTCCATATGTCATACTCGTATCCCTGTTGTGCCATAATCATGTAAATCTGGGAACAACATAATGCATTCATCAAATATGAAATCCATTCACAAAAAATACCAATATTTGATCAATCTGTTCCTACAGCTATACATACATCCATTATGGAGCTAAACTTAATAAACATCAGTTCAATAACCCATAGCAGTTGGCATGATCAACAAATGTAACCCAAAAAACACTGATATCTCATACTACTGATCATAAACTGTACTTGCAGGCCAAAAATAGATACTCAGACCAACTGCATAACTAGTTAATATGGGTTATAGATGATGCATGTCCAAAATTAGAATCTTCTCGACACACTAGCTTTGTTGAAATTGGCTGACATACTTTGCCCACTCGGCCGGGACCTGATCAATGTCTTTTTGTGTGTAGAAGTGATTTGCTTTCCTTTCCCACTGCACGTATTAAAAAAAAATACAAGTTAATGTGAATGGATATATTTCACAACAGAAATCAGAATTGGAAGGAGTTGATATTTATATATATATATACTAGAAATACTACCCGCGCTTTGCTGCGGAATTTGTTCTTGTGAGTAAATTAGAAAAATAACATACAAAAGGAAAATCATCACATTTCATTCAAATAGTGAAAACAGTTTTCATACATCTTAGATTTTAGCTGCAGTCTATTCGAAAGGAGATGATGCAAACATGCTAGTTTTGGCATATGATACCAACATATCGAGAGAGAAAGAAATTGGTAAATAGGTAGCAAGTAAAAGAAGCGAAAATTAACAAAGTTTATATGCACACTCATAGTCAACAGCTTTAAGCACTTCATACATTGCTGTCTTTATTTATCACAAATAATCCTAAAGATACAACAAAAACTCTG
>BDJD01003147.1:120127-144133 GCA_002564525.1 Rosa multiflora
AACTAGTAGTATTATCTAACCCTCGAATCAACTCACACGTGCAAATTAACCATTAGACATAGAATTTAACACGTAATTTCCAGAATCATTTAATCATTAAAGCATGATTTTTACCACCTGTTAGAACTAATTACTACTTGTTTAACTCAACATCTTAACAAATAACAATTACTCTTGGCAAATTAAGCAAACACACAAGAACTCTCACCGTTATTCTAGCATGCAAACTTATTAACCTAACTCTGAAAATTACCTAAACACGTAAAAGGGCACAAGATTGTAACATGCATCATAAAAGAATTCTCGAAATTAACTCAATAATAAACTGAAAATCTCAAAAATATTAATAAAAATATTCTGAAAATTTCATGTCTCCAACTACACAACTCGCAAATTGAAACAAACAAAACCGAAAGAAAAATTATAAGTAGAGTCATAGCTACACTTTGAAGCTTTCCTTAGCGGCTTAGCAATAAGGTGATGAACTTGTCTCTACTATGGTGGTGGAGTGTCCTTGACTCAGTGCCTAAGAGCTTCGTAGATTGATGGATGGATGGTGGTCACGGTCTTGTAGGAGATGGAGGTTTGAGGAGTGAATTGGGCAGTCTTGGAATGGTTTTTGGTCAGGAAGTGATAGGCAATGAATTATCTTGGCTGGGAAGTGATGCTAATTCTAGTCTGGACGTTGCCTATTTATAGGGGAGCATTGGTTGGCTTTTGGCGATCATACCCTTCATCATTGGACGGATGGGATCGCATCATAATTCCTTTAATTTTCCAACAGAAACGTCTCCTTTATGGCCTTAATTCCTCTCATAATGGGGTCTTTTAACAAGCTGAAATGTTTTTCTCTTATTTATTTTCCAGTTGAAACATCTTTTTCCTTTATTCCCCAACTAAAAAACGTCTTTCTCCTTTATTCTCCAGCTGAAAATGTCTTTTTCCTTTATTTCCCTTCTTCATTGCTTGGTCAAATGTCTTAAATACTTTATTTTATAACTCCATCTTTGCTGTTTCCAAGAGTTCCACCAGGCAAGGTTTCCTACAACAAGCAGGAGAATATCAGAATTTTCTAGAGAAAATAAAGGAAATTAAAATGTAAAGACCGCAGAAATAGTTGACAGTTAGGAATCCTGATCCAGCTAAGATTTTTCATGAATTTTACTATTTCCGCCTATTTCACTCCAAACACTCAACAAGACTCTCAAAATGACTTAATGACTCAAAACACTAAACTAAGGGAAAATAAGGCTAAAATGAGGCACATAATCAATAATATCGTCACACTTTTTTGCTCCTATCAATCCAATTCAACAAGGATCGCATCTTTCCATTTAGCCCAGTCTACTCTTCGTTGACATTCTTCAACAGAGCGAAGTTCGATATCATCGTGTTCTATAACTCCTTGAGCAATAGAATATGCAAACACATCATCAAAGATAATAGAGCCTCGATTTAACGTCTCATGTACACTTGTGTAATTCATGGAGATCTCCTTATTCCCTAGAATTAGTTCTAACATTGGAGCGTCCCCCAATGATGTCTTTTGGACATAACCATAATCCTGAATATCTTCATGAGACTGGTTATTTATGTCGACGGTTACTGGATCTTTCTATGCCAAACTGGCTTTCTTTCTCGGGTGAGAATCCATTGAACCTTTGGACCTCCCATGTTTCCTTGCTGGGAGCTCGACCTGAGCCACATTGCCATCACTATTAGTAGTGGTGGCACCATGCCCAATACCCCTAGGGGTGGCGCCATGTCCATGATTTTTAGGGACATCAATCCTTGCAGGCACGTTTGCAGCAGATATATGTGATCTTGTCACTTTAGCGATATCAAAAAACGCATCAGGCATAGAGTCTGCTACGTTCTGAAGATCGAGAATTCTCTGCACTTCAATTTCGGACTGTGTGGTTCGGGGATCAAGATGAGACAAAGTGGGGACAGACCACGACAATTCTTGTCGTTCCTGTTGAACATTATTTTTCCTATCTCCCCCTAACGACGGGAAGACTGTCTCATCAAAGTGACAATCCTCAAATCTGGCAGTAAATAGATCGCCTGTCAAGGGTTCTAAGTAGCGGATAATGGTTGGAGAGTCATATCCAACATAAATGCCTAATCGTCTTTGAGGACCCATTTTGGTGCGCTGTGGCGGCGCAATTGGCACAGAAACTGTACACCCAAATATGCGTAAGTGTAAGACATCAGGCTCATATCCAGTAACCATCTGGGACGCAAAAAAGGGTTGAGTGACAGTAGGCCTCAAACGAATGAGCATAGCTGCATGCAATATTGCATAGCCCCAAGCAGAAACAGGGAGATTGGTGCCCATAACCCATGCTCTAGCGACCATTTGAAGTCTTTTAATGGCAGCTTCTGCGAGACCATTTTGGTTGTGAACATGAGGAACATGGTGTTCAACCTCAATCCTAATAGACATACAATAGTCATCAAACATTTGTGATGTAAACTCTCCAGCATTGTCAAGACGAATTGACTTAATGGGATGATCAGGGTGGTGAGCCCTTAATTTAATGATTTGTGCTAGGGTTTCAGCAAATGCATCATTTGTTGTGGACAATCGCATGACATGTGACCATCATGTCGATGCATCAACCAACACCATAAAATATCTAAATGGTCTGCAAGTTGGTTGAATAGGTCCACAAATATCACCTTGGATTCTTTGTAAGAATGGAATATTTTCCTTAGTGTCCTTTGCATAGGATGGTCTTGATCCTAATTTTGCTAAAGAGCAGGCTTTGCAAAATGAAAGATGGGCTTTAGAAGCAACCAGGGAAGTATCCGGTTGAGTCACGAAGTCACAATTGACTTTAGAAGCAGAAAAAGGAACCAAGGAGGTATTGGTGACGTCAATACCACTTTTGGGCCGCAGGGGGTAGGCGGCGCCAGCCCTACCTTGGATCGAATTTTGGTTCTGACTTCTTTTCGTTTTGAAAAATAGATGTCTGTGTGAAGTCTTTAATATACGGATCATCATATCACGACCTGGGTGTCCCAAACGGTCATGCCAAAGCCTATATGTGTCAGAATCCCATAAGTCATCTCTCATGATATGGTTGGATTCAACAACTCGAATAGTGGTTGCATACAACCCACTAGATCGACACATAAGTTTCTCTAATACTCGTTTATGTCCGTAGTCATTAGGTGATGTAAAGGAACTCTTGTCCATTATCACAATGTGTTTCCACATGAAAACCATTGGCTCTTATATCTTTAAAACTCAATAGGGTTCTTCCAGCCCTTGGAGCATATAGAGCTTTGGTGACATTAATACTTGTGCTATTTGGCAACCTAAATTGAGCTGGTCCTCGACCATGAATCAATTGTGATGGTCCAGCCATCGTAGTCATAGAAGATCGACTAGGAGTCATCCATAGAAATAGTTTCCTATGTCGCAATATAGTATGTGTGGTGCCACTATCAACAAGGCATTCCAACTCTCCACGAAACATACTGAAAAATAATAAAGTTCGGAATTAAAACATGTCCATGACATCGAATAATAATACGATACTTTATTAATAAAGATAGCCAATGATTACATCAAAGGTCCCAAAAGGTCTAATCCAAAATAAAATCAAACTAAGACACATTGTAGTCACTCTATCAGTTCGGTAACTCCAATCAAATATGACCAGGAAAGTAGAGAGATGTTGGTGGAGCGAGGCTCTCTTAAGTACCATTAATCTCAATGACTTTCCTAGACATCATATTTCATTGGGTGCACCACATAAGAAACAGTTTAATACAATTGTCGTTTATTGACTAAGGCATATTGCCATTACAAAAATTCTTGGAAAATAAAAGGACTAATCTAATCAAAGTCTGAGGCATCCTTGTTTACTTCATCGTCAGCTTTGAAGTCTTATATGGTGAGATGGACGTCTCCACCATTTCTTCTTCTTCTACATGGTACACTTCTTGCTCCCTCAAGTCCCTGTATGCCCTGTATCTTGAAGCTAGTTGCTCGCTTGCCTTGCATTGCTTGAACCAATGCTCACTTGATCCACATTGATGACACATGTCATTGTGGTTGCCTCCCTTTAATTGAGGTGCACGTTGTGGGCATTCCCTAGGAGGGTTGGTGTCACCACCACAACCCATGGCGCCTCCACCACGAGCCATGGCACCACCACCACGACCACCTCTCCCACGTGTGGCATTGCCACCACGTGTATTCGCACCAAGCCTGCTGTTTCCTTCCTTGTTAGGGCGGTTATATGGACCCATACGTCCCTCATATCCCTTATTCTTAGGGTTCCGCTCCTTGCGCCCTCTTTTGGGTGCATTATAATTCACCTCATGAATGCTCTTAGTTCCAATGGGCCTGGAATTATAAATCCTCACGAGTATTTTATCATGTTTCTCAGCTACACATGAGATTGATAAGCTGATGAAACCTCGTGATCCGTCCAGCATTGACTTCAGTACAGTATTGCTTTGATACCACACTGGTTGAAACGGGGAAGGTGGAGAGAGTTTTCTCAATTAGCTCTTGCTCTGTGACAGGTTGTCCACAAAACCTCAACATGGACTGTACGCAAAGAGCTTCTGAATTATATTCAGCAATAGACTTGAACTCAGGAAAGCGCAGATCGTTCCATTGAACCTTCAAGTCAAGGAGGAGGGAATCTTGGACATTTCCAAAGTTCTCTTCTAGCGCTACCCATAGCTCTCTTGCATCTTTGATCGACATATACTCCAATCTGAATGCCTTGACCATATGGCATCTCATCAAGATAACTGCTTGAGCATGCTTTATAGGTGTTCGCACGAACACACGATCCGGGTTAGGTGCCTGGATTATGGGTAATATTCCCTTTGAAGTGAGGTGGTTCTCAACATTGGTTACCCAACTGTGATAATCCGAGCCTGTTGAGTCAAGCATGGGAAAGTCAAGTCTAGGTTCATTCGACATCTTGAAAATAAGAAGAGAAGATATATTAGTTTCGGAGCTAAACTTCCACGAAAACTAAAATAATACTATTTCCGAGCTATGCTACCAAGAAAATAATTTTCAAGAATCTCTTTTGGATTAGACCAAACAATAATGTTTTAAGGGTTATTATCACAAATGGTACCTGAACTATACCTCAATCTTATCGATGGTACCTGAACTTCAATTTTGATCACAACCAGTACCCGAACTTTTCGATGTCATTTTAAATGGTACCTAGAGCCACCTCCGGTCAATATTTCTACTAAAAACGGTATGTGAGGCGATCATAGTGATGATTTTTGATGATTTCAAGGGTTGCGATCATATATAGTGATGATTTTTTGGTAATAGAATTGCCTTGAACTTGAATTTTTTTTTTTTTTTAGATTTGGCTTTTTTTGCCAGAATAGTGACCGAAGGTGGCCTTACGTACCATTTAAAATGAAATCGAAAAGTTCGGGTACTGGTTGTGATCAAAATTGAAGTTCAGGTACCATCGATAAAATAGAGGATAAGTTCAGGTACCATTTGTAATAATAACCCATGTTTTAATATGGTCACAATTTGATGCTTATGGACGCTCTTAGTCCGAGCATTACGAACACTCTTAGTTCGTTAAGCGTGAATCCCCAAAATTCCGCTTTAATAAATAATCGAACCCATATTTGTATATTGAAAATCCTGCAGAAAATAAAGGTATTTAAAAGACAAGAAAGCAGGAACTTTAATCTTTAAAACTTACTTGTTGAAATTCGAGGCAGATTTGCTTCTGAACAGCTCCCACTTCGAATGGTGTATAGATATCAAAACGACTCTAATAGGGCTTAAATTTGGAGGTCAGATAGAAGAGGCAGAGACAAACAACTTTGATGAAGGAAGGATTTTGATCTGAGGTCCCAACCAAGACATTTTTGGGGGGGGGGGGGGGGGTACAAACAGGCTGATCTGCACAGGAAGAGCGTGCTGCTATGCTGCAGGGGCAGCAGGCATGCGACGATGCTGCAGGGGCAGCAGGCATGCGACGATGCTGCAGGGGCAGTAGGAGGCACACGGGTGCTCAAGGGTTGTAGGAGCAGTGCACGGTATGGCTAGCAAGGGCTAGGAGCTTGCGGCAGTTTTTGGTGAAAGAAATTTCGGGTGTTAGGATTTTTTTTCATGGCTAGGGATTGGGTTAGAGTATCTTGCTGATAACGTGTTGTAGAGAATTGGAAAATTTGTTCTGTATTGTATTCATCTCACCATGTGGTTTATATAGGGTTACATTATGTATACAAGAGGCAATACATAATAGCTATACTAATCAATCGCACATTACAAGCATATCAATCGTATACATTACGAGTCTGTCAATCGCATACATTATGCAATACTTATTGCATGAATAGTCATTATCATTTACACAATTAATGATATTTTGGCCCGACAAATTTGTCAAACTGATAGAAACCTATAAACAGTCTCTCAGCTCGCTTTCGCTCTCAAACCAATCTTTTCCCTCACTTTGGAGCACAACAGAAATCGTTGAAATGAAAACCCAATCCAACATCAATCTCAATCTATTCATGGTAGCTTGAATCTTAGCCATCTTCTTCTTGCCCTTATTTGCAGACTCCTCTTTGATAAGCTCGACGAGCTTCCAACTGTTCTGTTCAATGAATCAACCCTATTCATCTCACTTTGCCTAGGCAGCAACACAAGCGGTTTAGGCGGAGGCTGTTATCTCTTGAATCCAAAAGCTGAAGAGAAAAATTCAAGGGCAACCACTGATTACTACCACTTCTCCACTCATGAAGAGATGGGTATTCAATCTCTCTCATTCTTTCACTTTTTCCTTTATTTCTATATATTTGCAAGGTCTCAGCTTCTTGGTTTTTTCCAGATCTAGATGAATTTGTACATGAAGAGATGGGTTGAATCCAAAAGCTAAAGAGAAAAGTTCAAGGGCAAGCCCACTAATTCCTACCACTTCTCCACTCACGAAGATATGGGTATTCAATCTCTCTCTCATTCTTTCACTTTTTCCTCTATTTCTATATATTTGCAAGGTCTCAGCTTCTTGGTGTTTTCCAGAAGTAAATGAATTTGTACATGTTTTGCACATTCCGATTTTGAATTTGGGATTCAGTTGAAGATTCAAAGCTAGGTGGTTCAAAAAAACATAAAAGGTAATTTTACTCCTACTTTTTCTCTCTTGCTTTATTGGTAGTGGCAGTATGGCTTTCCCTCTGTTGTCCTCACTCTTTCCTCATCTATGTAATGAAATTGTTAACTTAAATTATCAGTGATATAGTTTTATCCATGTCTTTGCTCTATTTTTTAATTTATTTGTTTTGTTTTTATTTATTTATTTCTTTGATCACTAAGTTCATGTGTTTGCTCAATAACTGGGATAGTTTGCAAATGTTTCATGCACCAGCTACAGTTTGAGGGCATTGCTAATTGTAGTTATAGAACAGTAGTTTGAGATTGAAAATTGAAATACAAATTACTTCTTTAGTGATGAAGTTAGTTAACATTGATTTGTGTGGAGGGTGTATTTACGTTTATATGCAGTGTAGCTTTTATATTCAGTAGATTCTTCAAAGTAGTGGTTTAAGTTGTTTGGGTAGTTCTATGTGTGATAAAAGAAGGAACTAATTAAACATATTTCATATAATTTTCTCTATGGAGCCGGGGGGGGGGGGGGGGGGGGGGGGTGTTACTATTTGTAATATAACCTTATTATGGAATCCAAATGCATCATAATAAAAAGTTGCATGTAAAAGAAAATGGGCTCAAGGTTTTAAAAAGTAGATGGTGGAACTAAGAAAGGTGGAAACACGAGATGAGTTGTAAAGGAAAATGATCATGGAAGGTGTAATTGTGCTTTCTTATCCAGAAATCATCCACTCCTTTAGGAATGGGCTTGAAACTGGGGCCTCCACCAGAGCCATACAATCTATAGGAGATTATGAACTTTAGCAAATGGCTAGGGAGGAATGTTGACCCAGATAATAGATGGGAGCAAACCAAGGGCCTGACCATCCCTACTAACCCCCTGTTCAGGGAAAAACTCTATTATCATGCTATTGTGTTTGGTAGTGTTATATGAGTAGAAAGATTAAGTATAGGAAGGGAAAGGGCTATCAAATAATCTTTTTTCTAGATTGATGTCAAATGACATGGCAAATGATTACATGTACATTTGGAATTGTGGGAGAGAAAGCTTGCAGAGTGATTATTCTTTGCGTTGGTTTGCTTTGAATTCACTTTTTAATCAAGTCGTAAAATGCACAGTTTGTATTTCTATGTTCAAAGGTGTGTGTGTGTGTGTGTGTGTGTCTATACACACCTTATGTAGGTGATTAGTGAAACTCAATAGTTACTACTACTACAACATGGATTTCATAGTGTTTTGTAATGCTGTGTTTGTGGAAGTATGTGTATATGTTCATTCACTTATGATTAATTTTTACTGTTTTCTCTTGATTCAGATCATCCACAATGAAAGGTTTATTGGTTGATACGCTTAAAGCAAGCGCGCAATTTAACCCTGCATGTAGTTGTTAGTATAGAATAAGTAGGGATCGTTCTAGCCGGGGATTGAGGGTATGCCTGTAATTGCAAAAATAAATTAATAAAAGTATTATTTACAAAAATAAAACAAAGAATGAAAATATATACAGGTAAACACAAAAAGGGGGTTTTGGGATTATAAAATCAAAAATTAAAATAAATAAAATAAAGAAAATGTAAAAACATATATACACGGGTGGAACGCAAGGAACAGAGATCAAAACCGCAATCATATGCAAGAAATCCAATCACAATTCTTATAGTTGATTATCTATGTCATGAGAAAGAAGTTGACCATGTGAAACGTTAGAAAGCAAACGATTTCCCATTTTTTACCTTCCTTGAATAATTAATCTAAGTGAAAGCACCTAAATCAATCCTATTGAACATGCAATCATAGTCTAGAAAGCTAGCTAATCAAGAACACATTCAGCGCATTAAGAACAAAGAAAGGATGTCAACCAAAGTGCACAACCTAGTTATGAATAAGTTCACCTATTTGCAATCCTCCTTAATTGATTTCGACTTTTGTCCAAAGCCTTCACTACTTAAATTAGCTCCAATTACATGCATATATTCTAAGTTGGCCACCAAAGAACATAAGCATGCAAAAGTTTTCTGTAATCCAAAATCAATCAAGCAATCTCACATAAGCAACATATCAATCAATATAATGAAATCATAACTTTATTTCAAAACATATAAACGGGCTTTAAACTTTGCCCTTAACGTTTATGTCAACTAGAAATCAAATTCAAACGAAATCAAAACAAAGAAAACCAAAAAGGTTACAAGGAATAAGATAGAATTACACCATGAAGAATGAATGGTGGAAAGCTTGAGACGTTGGTCTTGGATCTTGAAAGCAAGGCTCCAAAGCTTCATGACACAAGGTGGATGATGGCGGCTAGGAGGCTTTATGGTTTCTTCTTCTCTTCTTCTCTTTGCTTGAAGATGCAGAGACTTGAAACTAGAGGATGGAGAGAATGCTTGACGTTATGGAGAGAATTTTCTAAATGAAGAGGTGTGTCTTGTGGTGTAGCATAGCGAGGTTTATATAGGGGAAGGCAAGGCTTCAAGAATTTAATTTCTAAGGAATTTTCTGGTTGAACCACACAGCTCCAACCAATGAATTAACGGCACGTCAGCTCTGCCATGTCACTCAACCAATCAAAAAGCTCCAAAATAAATCCATAATCTTTCCAAATATATTATTGCTGATTTTCCCAAGATTTAATCTGATTTTATTCACCATTTTCGGCCAAATATCTAGGCATGAACCTAGACAATGTATCTGGACTCATTTTGGACATTTTCTCCCTTAAATCTCTCCATGGCTTTATCCTTAATATCCTCGCCTTGATTTTCTCTTGATTTTCGCATTAAAATTGCAGATTTTATTCTCTAATTTCAGCCAACATATCTAGAGGGAATTGAGGAATGAATCTGGACTTGTTTTGAATCTTTTCATCCCTAAAATTCTCCCTTGATATTCTCCACGTAATCTCCCTGATTTTCCAAGAAAAAATCAGATTTAATCTCCTAAAATATCTCCCACGTCATCATGTTGTCTCCTAATGCCTTCAGGTTTCCTAGCCTCATCAGGATTCCTGCGTTAACTGGGATTCCTAGTCAGACCAGGAAAACCCAATTTCTTCATTTCAGCTCATTTCAGCTCCATTTATTCTAAGGTACCTAGAAAATAGAAACTTTTATTAAAATTACTAAAATAGAAACTTTCTAAAGATGGGGACTTTCCTAAACAAGAAGGATTTATTTAAGGAAATAACTAAGTAAATATGAGGAAATAATTATTAAAATACCGCATTAAAATGCTCCTATCAAATTCCCCCACACTTAGCTTTTGCTAGTCCCTTAGCAAAATCAGAACAAAGAAATTAAAAACAAAGACTAAATGACTCAACGAAAACTTAAAGAAACAAAATACAAAAACGTTACGAGAGACAATGACTCTATTGCCCTTCAACATTTTGTCTCATAAATCTCTTACTTTCACAACATCAAGATTAGCACTCAACCAAGAATCAATATGTAGATATTCAAGAGTTAATTAAAACATATAATCCACACATACACAAGTAGTTCTTGGTTGTAACAATGGTGATGGGGTGGAGCTCAGCATGTTTCAAACAAGTATGATTCATATCCTCACAAGGTATATCCACTCTTTCTTATCTCAGATCAAGGCAATGCTTAAAAGCTTATAATCACTCAATTATATGTGAGAGAACATATTTTGAGGCAATCAAATAGCTCACATATATAAGAAACGAAAAACACTTTGTGAATATAATTTTTTTTTTCAAAAGATCTCATGAAGGATATCAACTACTTGCACGGATGAACCCAAGCCATAGGTTCAGCTCTTGTAACTCATCTCCACAGATCGAAGGCTGTCCCATCTTAAGGATCAAGAAGGTCCTCTCAAAGGTTGTAATGGGGCTAAAGCTCAAGGTTTTAAGAAATGAAAGGTAAGGATTTAACAAAGTGTCCAAAAAACCTAGCAGAGCTCATGTAGATGTAGATACTTCTAGAAATTCACCAAAGCATTGCAAAAACGTCACTTCCCATAGAGGCTTCATAAAAAGGCCTAATGTCTTTATGTTGGCCCAATCTTCATTCTAAACTTCTTTTGAACTCTAATGAATTGGACAAAGACCAAATTTTTCAATAGTGGGCCTTCAATTCAAAGCAAACTCCAAACTCACCAAGTATAAGGGACTAAAATCCATAAACATTTTTCTTTTCTTTTTCTTCTTTTTTTTTGATTCTTTTTATTTTTCATGGACAAGTCTACTCCCACACTTGAACTTTCACCTCTTCTCATCCTTCATCCTTGCCACCAAATCCATGTTGTTGTCTCAAAAGATAGCTCCACTAAGTTTTTAGAACAAAGGATAGGATAACTATACTAAGGTTCAGGGATTAAGGATTTTAAGGGTGATGAAAGAAAAGGCTTGATGTAGGCTCAAACTGCTTTATCTAAGGGGGTCCCACGACGGGCACAAATGGCGTAACAGGCTTATTTAGCAATGGTGATAATTCCTAGGGTGCCTCTATCATTTTCAGAATCAGGGACATGTATTGATAAAAGTCTCAACAAGCACAAGAGTGTATTCTAGAATTCTCTAGTCCATCAAACTTAATCTATGGCAAGCAATCAATCAAGATAAAAGAATAATGAGATCATCAAAACATCGCCAAGAAAATAAGAGTAAATTTTTCATTATTCACTCCAAGAAAAAGGACATGGGCTCAAATATCTCACATGGATTTTTAGGAATCAAAACTCATCTTAACATGCTAATATTCTGTACCAAGGTCACGAATCCATATCCACTACACATGCTTACATTTTTCATATATCTTAATTAACCAAAGAATGCCATTTAAAATCATCTCAGTATTGTGATCTTCTTTTAGCCATAATTTCAGAGATATAGACTCATCCTAGACAGTTGAAAAGGGCATCCTAGGACTCGAAAATAAAAACAAAAGACTAAGACAGACACCAAAATGGTTTTGGACCAGGGCTATTTCCTTTCTCCTTTCGGTAACTCTTTTGGGACGTGACCAGGTAAGGAGGGGACCGATTTTGGCGGAGCTCAACTTACTTGTTTAGCAGGGGACGAGACCCTTTGCTAGCACTTCTCAGATCCAAACCAGACCTAAGACATCACACCTTAATAGATGTGCCTACGATGAAGAAATTATTTCACCCAAAGATGATTCAATGACTCAATAAAAGCAACAAAATTTTTGGTATTTTTGACTTTTTTCAATTTTTTTTCTTCGTATTTTTCAATATATATGACTAAAAAAAAAGTATAAATCACTTAATATTCTTTTCTTCCTTAAAATTCTCCCTTGATATTATCCACGTAATCTCCTTGATTTTCCATGCAAAAATCAGATTTAATCTCCCAAAATATCTCCCATGTCATCATGTTGTCTCCTAATGCCTTCAGGTTTCCTAGCCTCATCAGGATTCCTGTGTTAACTGGGATTCTTAGTCGGACCAGGAAAACTCCATTTCTTTATTTCAGCTCATTTCAGCTCCATTTATTCTAAGGTACCTAGAAAATAGAAACTTTTATTAAAATTACTAAAAATAGAAACTTTCTAAAGATGGAAACTTTCCTAAACAAGAAGGATTTATTTAAGGAAATAACTAAGTAAATATGAGGAAATAATTATTAAAACGTCGCATTAAAATGCTCCTATCATTGGTCAGCCCAAAGTGAAATATGCTATTGTTCCTAATCAACATCCTTGTCATAATTCTTCTTCGATCTTCTTCTGTTAGTTCTAACAAGTATGTACACTACTGGACTACTACTCTTCCACTGCTTTATATCAACCGGTAATATTTTTGCACATTAACAGAACTATATAACTTATGATTTACATGGTACATATTTTCCTTGCTTGATATGTGTCATGCATTTCAAAACTAGGTTCTTGTCAAAATATTTGGGGCTTGTATTTTATTCTTGCATGTTAATTAATTATATATTCTGGTGGGATCTGGTATTATAAATTTCATATATTGATCTAATTGGCTAATTTTAGATTGATAAATGGTTAATTTAATAATAAGCAGAATGAACAAAACAATTCTGGCGAAGAAGGCAAGAAGTTAAGTGAAACAATTCATACAAAATGGGTTTGGAAGTTATTAATAGCCTTTCTTTTGCTATTCGATCACCTTATGGATTAGTCTTTGATCATCCCCTTTGTTTGTCTAGTTATTTATTAAGTAAGAAGCTATTTTTCTATATTCTAATAGCTATGCAGATTGTTTGATCTCTCTGACTTGTATTAAAGACCCGGCCAGTACAATACTGTTATCCAACTTTTGCTAAACAACATATATATATATATATATATATTTACTTACACGCACACCATATTATATATGCGATATCCGAATCGAAAAACTTTGCTACATGTCTAATAAAAGAGCCACAGAGAATGCGCTAGCTTGCATATTATAGTAATTAAGTTGCTACATTTTTTAACATGTTCTTGTATGCAGGTCTATTTGATACTTGACTAATTTAGTCTTGCTCCTACAGAGCTCCAAGAAACAAACAAGAAGGTGAGAGTATTTGATCTATCCTACAATCTTTCCACATTTATTTTTTTCTGAAGTTAAAGATATAAATGACTTAAATCATAAATTTACTTTATCTAAGATGAATTCAGGAATTGTGACAGCATGTAGGGTTTTTAGTTTGCTTTATCTAATATGGTCTTCTTGCTAACAAAGAACAGTAGTAATCTTGATAGATCTCAGAAATTTATAATTCCAGAAAAGTGTGCAACTTATCTGTTATAATGAGTATAATTCATACTAATTAAATTACGTAGCATGGACATGTTTGTGTGAACTAGTTTAACCATATATTATGATCCTAGCTAGGTAAAATGTTAGAATTCTAATTGTTTTGTGTGTGTGTATATATAAGATGGATAAATCATGGATGAAAGAAGATAGGAGATCACTAAAGTTTCAGATAGGAGTTGAAGAATTCCTTAAGTTTGCATTGGCTAATGCGAGGGACATAAATAGCATATGCTGCCCTTACTTGAAGTGCTTTTAACAATGATGTATGGTCCATAGGGGTTATCAAAGACCATATATTTTATAATGGTATAGATGTTAGCTATAGGTAATGGAACTGGCATGGAGAACCATCAACTTCTGCCTTGAATGCTGCTAGAGGGGAGTCTGAAACAATTGACATGAATCCTGATTTAGGGATAGAAGAAGATGAAGAAGGTATGGAGGGCAGTGAGGATGAGGCAATTTCGGAAGACTCGAATGAGTTTATGAAGTTTGTAGAGGATGGAGATAAGCCTCTATATCCTAGTTGTACCAAGACAACCAAGCTGAATGGTTTGATACAAACATTCAATCTGAAAGCTAAACATGGCATGACTAATGCTTGCTATTCAGACATGTTAATTATGATTAGCCTCTTGCTGCCCTAAGGGAATGAGTTATCAGGGTTAGTTTATGAGGCTAAAAGAACACTTTGTGCATTGGGGATGGAGTATGAAAAGATTCATGCTTGTCCAAATGACTGCATCTTATATAGATTGCAGCATGCCAATGCAACCAGCTGCCCCACTTGTGGTGAATCAAGGTGGAAACTAGGCAGGGATAAATCCAAGAAAAAAGGGGTGCTCGAAAAGGTATTCTGGTACTTCCCACCGATCCCAAGGTTCAAAAGGATGTTCCAATCAACTGTTTCAGCAAAGGAACTTACTTGGCATGTCGATGATAGAAAGAAGGATGGAATGATGAGACATCCAGCGAATTCCCCCGACTTGGAAAATTATTGACACAAAATGGCCAGATTTAGGTGTAGAGCCTAGGAACCTTAGACTATCTCTTTCGTAGGACGGGTTTAACCCACACAGTTCTCTAAGTAGCAAATATTCATGCTGGCCTTTATACTTATCACGTATAACCTTCATCCATGATTGTGCATGAAGAGGAAGTACATGATGTTGACGTTGTTAATTTCTGGACCTAAACAGCCCAGAAATGATATTGATGTCTATCTGCAGCCGTTGATTGATGATTTGAAAGTGTTATGGGATGGGGTTGAAAGAGTATATGATGCTGTAAGATGAGAGTATTTTACATTGAGGGCAGCACTGTTTTGGACAATTAATGATTTTCCCACATATGGAAACTTATCGGGAAGCATTGTCAAAGGATACAATGCTTGTCTAGTATGTGTTGAAGAGACCAAACCCTATTGGTTGAAGAAATCTAAAAAAAATGGCATTTATGAGGCATCGAAGATTCCTGCCACGACATCATCCATATCGAAAGCAAGCGGCTGCTTTCAACAACACTGTAGAGGAGGGTGAAGCTAGACCATTAAGTGGAGATGAGGTCTTGGCAAGAGTTCAAGGACTTGATCGGCAAAAAAAACCCTCCTCTCCCTTACAAGGGTCTTGAAGATCAAAACAGACCTTGTTAGAAAAAAAAGTCTATTTTCTTTGAATTTGACTACTGGAAACATCTTCCAGTAAGACATAATCTTGATGTGATGCACATTGAGAAGAATTATTATGATGCTATCCTTGGTACATTGCTGAATATTCCGGGGAAGACAAAGGATGGGGTTGCTACTCGTTGAGACATGGTTGATATGGGCATACGTACTGATTTGAAGGCTACAAGCACTGGAAAAAAGAATAAGTTGCCTTTGCTTAGTTGGAACTTGTTCCTAGATGAGAGAAAGATCCCTTGTAGTTCATTTTTCAATATGACTGCTCCAGTAAGGTTTTCATCCAATGTACGAAATCTGGTGTTAATAGAGGATTTATGTTACGTCCCGAACCTAGAATTAACGATTTACTCACTATTTGAACGGTAATTGGCTAATACTTTCAATTTTTACTTTTTATCGATATTTTAGTGGCCCTAAAAGTTGACTTTTGTTCGGGCCAAAATTTGAGAAAATGTTCTTCATGAAAGTTGTAGGGGACGTTGAACCGAGCGCGTGCATATGTGGTACGTAAAAATCGGAGTTCGTATGCAAAAGTTATGAGTGAAATACGAAAGTTACTATTCATGGTAAAAATTAAGTTAACTAAGGAAAGTTACCGGGTAGGTTTCCAAAACCGGAAACCCACCCCCTTTCTCTCTCTCCTCTCCCCCGACTCTTCTCCCTTCCTTTTCGGGTTTTCTCTTCCTCCCTTCGATTCCACACTTTCCAGCCACCAACCGGCGTGCAGCCGGCCACCACAGGAGCGCCTCTTCCCTCTCTAGACCCTAGTGACCTGGGATTTTGGAGATTTGGCCGAGAAATCCCAGATCGAAGCAAAGTTCTCTCCGGCTGCAGTTTGGAGTTTTCGCTGAATTCCGGCAATTCCGGCCACCTCCTGTCACCAAGTTAACATCGAAGGTCGGGTTTTTGCTGGAGATCATTTCCCCTAAGGTCTTGCAGTCCAATTTTCCGTGTAGAGGCCGAATCAACAACCTAGGGTTCTTGAGTTTTCTGGGCTATCTTCACCGGCCAAATTCGACGATTTTCAGGCAAAATTTGGGGATGTTGTAGTTGAGAAAATTAATCAGTGTGTTGAGTTGTTGCTGTACATGGAATTTGGCAGCCGGAGGTGGAGGTTGGTACCGGCGCGTGGGTGCCACGCGCCGCCACTGTGGGTGGTGCATGAGATGATGTTTGGCCGGTCTCTAACTACTGTTGTTGAACTAAATAACCAATTATACATTTAGTTTCATAATTGCAGCTTTGGGATAGAATTGGAGAAGAGTGAGTATGGATTTTGATGTTTGTTCAAGGGTGGAAATTAATAATTGAATTACGAGGAATCCATCCATCGGATTTCCTCGGTTCGGCCTTTAAGCCCATACATTAAGGGAATAACATTAGTGAAGAAGATTGGGAGGTTTGGGCAAATAAAGACAATGTTAGGTTTTGGTTTTATTTATCGTAATTTTGTTTTCCATCCAGTAAATTAAGGGTTTACGAACGTTATATTGTACAGGACTTGAGGAGGATTCCCTCGAGGAGGGTTCGGATCGACGGCAGGCTTAGCCATACACTGTTGATGCGGCTGAAATAGCCTCACAATTTAACCCTACAAAATGTAGTTGTCAGTATAGGATAAGCAGGGATCGTTCAGTCCGGGGATTGTAGGGTACACCTACACAAAAAGGTCAATTAACAAATAAAAGAATAAAATGGGGGTTTTCAAATTTGGTTCCTAATCTACTTAAAATAAAAACAAAACAAATAAACCTATATACGATGATCGACTTCCCTAACCTAGACCAATACCACTTGGAAATTACTAAGTGTAAAAATAGAAAATCCATTTCAAAATGCTACAAAAATGTGCCCATCTTAAATGCCTAGGTAAGAGCTCAAATGAAAATCATCAGCGGATCAATCCATTTATCTGATTCGTTCTAATGTAGGCTTGGATCGGAAAAGTCCTTACCAAGCCTAATACTACTAAATTTCGAAAACACTCAGCGTAATTCTCTTAACCAGTAGTATTATCTAACCCTCGAATCAACTCACACGTGCAAATTAACCATTACACATAGAATTTAACACGTAATTTCCAGAATCATTTAATCATTAAAGCATGATTTTTACCACCCGTTAGAACCAATTACTACTTGTTTAACTCAGCGTCTTAACAAATAACAATTACTCTTGGAAAATTAAGAAAACACACAAGAACTCTCACCGTTATTCTAGCATGCAAACTTATGAATCTAACTCTGAAAATTACCAAAACACATAAAAGGGCACAAGATTGTAACATGCATCATAAAAGAATTCTCGAAATTAACTCAATAATAAACTGAAAATCTCAAAAATATTAATAAAAATATTCTGAAAATTTCATGTCTCCAATTACACAACTCACAAATTGAAACAAACAAAACCGAAACAAAAATTATAAGTAGAGTCATAGTTACACATTGAAGCTTTCCTCAGCGGCTTTGCAACAAGGTGATGAACTTGTCTCTGCTATGGTGGTGGAGCGTCCTTGACTCAGCGCCTAAGAGCTTCGTAAATTGATGGATAGATGGTGGTCACGGTCTTGTAGGAGATGAAGGTTTGAGGTGTGAATTGGGAAGTCTTGAAATGGTTTTTGGCCAGAAAGTGATAGGCAATGAATTATCTTGGCTGGGAAGTGATGCCAATTCAGTTCTGGACGTTGCCTATTTATAGGGGAGCATTGGTTGGCTTTCCCAGCTGAAACGTCTCCTTTATGGCCTTAACTCCTCTCATAATTGGGCAATTCTTTTAATTTCCAAGCTGAAACGTCTTTCTCTTATTTATTTTCCAGCTGAAACGTCTTTCTCTTTTATTCCTCAACTGAAAACGTCTTTTTCCTTTATTCTCCAACTGAAAACGTCTTTCTCCTTTATTCCCCAACTGAAAACGTCTTTCTCCTTTATTTCCCTTCTTCATTGCTTGGTCAAATATCTTAATGCTTTATTTTATGACTCAGAAAATAAAGGGAATTAAAATGTAAAGACCGCAAAAACAGTCGACAGTGAGGAATCCTGATCTAGGTAGGATTTTTCATGAATTTTACTTTTTCAGGCTATTTCACTCCAAACACTAAACAGGACTCTCAAAATGACTTACTGACTCAAAACACTAAACTTAAGGGAGAAACAAGGCTAAAATGAGGCACATATTCAATAATATCGTCACACTTTTTGGTCCTATCAACTGTGAGTGGACTTTTGTTTTCAAATAAGTGATGCATGCATTTATTTATTAAAGCATGTTCTATTTTATTAACATATTATTTTCCGAGCATATAAATTTGATTACGAATTTTTTCGTGGATTTGTTTTTTATAATGATTCTCATGAAATAAATATTGATTTATACCGGTTGTGAGATTCGGTTATTAAGCTGTTATGCTCGGATTCGAATTTATATTTGATGTGATTTCCGGATTTATACTATTTATATTATATTTATATTCGTCGATTTGAGACTTTATTTGCAAATTGAGTTTTGTTGGAGTAAATCTCCATGTGTATTTATCGATTTTCGATTTTGGCGTTGGGAATGCCTCATTGACAACCTATTCATCCCTTTAGCGTGTGGGACACGCTGTTAATTTATACGACTTTAAGAGAATTTCCGGGTACGGTTGGGAATCGTACCCGTGTTTTCTTTATTCGTGGGACATGGGGAATGGTTAAGGATTTATTGGATTTTAATAGTTTTTACCCACCATACCTGGGTCGCTATATTTTATTGCTAGCTAGCCTATTAGTACTCCTCCCTGCTTACTATGTGTTTGTGGGTGAGTAAGAGCAGAGCATGGCATGCTCCAGAGTGTGGGACACTCCGACCCGAGCCTGGAAGGCTCCCTTCTTTCGTATGGTGAAATTTCTTCCCTATATTTTATCATTACTTGACTAGCGGGGCTAGTCCGATTTCTTTTAGCCAGCGGGGCTGGTATGTTTTCACGAGTTCTGAATTTAAAGAAATACGTTTTATCAACGTTGCATGCATCGAGATTTTATAATTGAAATTTGTGGGAAAGTATAAACTTTTCTTCCTTTATACTTATTTATTTTGTCCACTCACACTAACGTTTTTATGTACTTTCCCCCTGGGCCCTTTGGTTTCAATTGCCCAGATCGCAGTGTTGCTGACCGGCTTAGGAGTGGAGGCTAGCACCACCTTTGACATCTATCCTCAGTAGGTTATTTATTAACCTACTTTATGTATTATAATTCGAGTTTGTTCCTTAGATTGCTCTGATTACTTAAAAAGGGTGGATTTATACATTTGTATAATTATGTGTGTATGAGAGTTGTATAATATGGGAGGAAGTTGAATGATTTGACTTGCTGGGTTGTAATTTATATAAGTGGTTATGTTTGTGTAGTTCGATGTTTATACTTGGAAATTTGAGTACTGTTGCTAGGAAGCAGGGTGGCTTCAAGCATAGAAATTTCTTATACTGAGAAGTGTTTCAGCAGGTTTAGGGTTGTCCACTTTTAGAGGAGGTTCTGTCAAATTTTCTGGAAAATTGGGCCCCGCAGGTCCATCTTGGAGTTAGGAGGGTAATTCCGTGGTGGGTCCTGACAATTTAAGACTCGCCGGTCTTAAATCACATGATTGCCACACTATAATGCAACTTCTTCTCCCTATTGCATTACATTCAGTTTTAGAGAAACCGGTTCGGTATGCAATTATTTGGTTTTGCCTATTCTTCAAAGCAATATGTAGGAAAGTGATTGATGTTTCAAAACTGGAGCAAATGCAAGTAGACCTAGTTGATACAGTTTGCCTTCTTGAGAAGTTTTTTCCACCCTCATTTTTTGACATAATGATCCACCTAACCCTTCATCTTGTTAGGGAAGTTGAGTTATGCGGTCCGGTATTTTTTAGATGCATGTATCCTTTTGAGAGGTACATGAAGGTGTTCAAAGGATGGGTGAGGAATCGACAGTTTTCTGAGTGGTGCATTGCTAAGTGTTATATTGTTGAAGAGGCAATTGAGTTTTACTCAGAACGTATACTTCTTGAAGATGCTACCACTATTGGGATCCCTTTGAGAACCAAATCTGGACTCTTAAATGGCTGCAGGCCCTTGTCAGGCGCCACCATCATTACTGTGAATCATAAGCAGCTAGACCTAGCCCACCTTTGTGTATTGCAGAACACGGAAGATGCAATCCCATATTTCACGTAAGTAATAATTATTCTTTTGTTACAATTTTAATGTTGTACTATATTAACGTACACATTAGTTATGGTTATTCTAAGGTTTTCATGCATTTCCCCCTTTGCAGTGAGCATATGGAATTATTGAAGTTAAGTTTCCCAAAGGTCACCAAAAATAAAAACTGGTTGAAGAAAAAACATAACCTTTGCTTTGCTAGTTGGTTAAAAGAGAGGGTACATAGCTTATCTTCTACCTTATTTTATTAGTATAATGTGAAGTAAATTTTAAGTTTTGAGTCTAACAAAACATGTGTGGTACGCTATTTGACATATGATGTAATTTGCAGGTTGCAAATGAAATGAGATTTGCTAATAATGCTGTTTCAGAAAACATTAGGTGGCTAGCAGGTGGACTGAAAAAGGAGGTCCCTACTTTTAGTGGATATCATGTTAATGGGGTTGATTTCAACACTATTGCGCATGACAAAGTAAGATCAATTCAAAACAGTGGGGTTTTTTTGGTTGCCAATGCAATGCAAGTTGCTAGTGCAAAGGATAATAACCCCAAAACTGATGATATGGACTTCTACGGCAGGATACAACAAATTTGGGAGGTGGACTACTACAAGTTTAGGGTACCGGTCTTTATGTGTGATTGGGTTGAGTCAGCTAGGGGCATCAAAGTAGATGAACTTGGATTTACTTTGGTTAAACTAAATAGGATAGGACATTTAAATGATCCATTTGTCTTAGCCACACATGTCAAACAAATTTTCTACAAAGAAGACCCCCTTGATGATCAATGGTCAGTGGTAGTATGGTGCCCGGATAGAGACTACCAAGGGGCTAGTAATGATGAAGAGCTAGAAGAAATTGAAGTGGCGCAGCACCCATTTATTCCCATAATGCCATCAATAGAGACATTTGATGATGTAGTTGGTGATGAACCAAGCTCCTACATTCGAGATAGCGATGAAGGAATATGGGTGGATTAGTCATTAGGAAAACACGAGTTATTTGATATGTATGCATATTATTATGGGTTGGGTTTCTTTGTTTAGGTTTTTTAGTTTATCAAGTTCCAATCAAGTTTTTGTTATATAAAGACCACTTTCATTCTTACATTTCCTGCTTCACTATTGCTTTTGTTATTTTTTTTCTAAGTATAATACTCTTGTTTAACTATTAATCTGTGTTGATTTCATACAATACATGTCCTGTTATTTAACAAGTACCTAACTATTTTCTCTATGTGTTTCAGACAATGTCGCCGTCTACAAGATCATCAGCATCTGCAAGATCCGTAGCACTAAGGATTAAGAGTGCAACAATGAAAAGGTCAAGATCAACATCTACCACACCAATAAATGCAAGTGTTTCAGAAGTAGCTACCTCCCCTGAAAAGTTGTGACACTACCAAAAAAAGCTGCAACCCCCAAGAAGCCTAAAGCTACTAGAAAAGGTTGCTTCCCAAAGAAGCGTCAAACTACATCCAAGAAAAGTGAAGCTGAGCAAGACTTCTATGTTCAAGAAAGTTGTGGCATCAAGTAAGTCATCAAAAAAGTCAATTTCGACAAAGAGTAAGGCCGCTGCTCATGATGATGATGAAAACAAAACTGGTGGATTAAAGCTGCTGAAGCAAGGGATGGTAACTATGAGCCGCATCACAAATAGACTTATTCGAGGAAAGAAACTTACTGTCAAGTTCAATGATAAAGGGGAACCTGTTGGTAAGGTGGCAAAGGAAATGCAGTCCTACATAGAAGTGTTGGCTCGTACAAAGATCTCAATCTCAATATCGGATTGGAGAGACGTCGATCAAGATGAAAAGGAAAAAATCTGGGAGTCCATAACGGTACGTATATGCATATAACTCAATTTTTACAAATTACATTAAAAAAAAAAACATGGTTTTAATGTTATTGGACCACTATTAGTACCCTGATTTGACATTGATTTTTGCTCTGTATTTAGGATGCATTTGTCATACCTAAAGAATGTCGGAAAATGGTGATCACATCGGCTGCAAATAAATGGAGAGAGTTCAAGAGCAAGTTGATCAAGTTATACATTATCCCTTTGATACGAGCAAAAAAGTGTGACGATATTATTGATTATGTGCCTCATTTTAGCCTTATTTCTCTCTTAGTTTAGTGTTTTGAGTCAGTAAGTCATTTTGAGAGTCTTGTTGAGTGTTTGGAGTGAAATAGGTGGAAAAAGTAAAATTCATGAAAAATCCTACCTGGATCAGGATTCCTCACTGTCGACTGTTTTTGCGGTCTTTACATTTTAATTCTCTTTATTTTCTCTAGAAAATTCTGATATTCTCCTGCTTGTTGTAGGAAACCTTGCCTGGTGGAACTCTTGGAAACAGCAATGATGGAGTCATAAAATAAAGTATTTAAGACATTTGACCAAGCAATGAAGAAGGGAAATAAAGGAGAAAGACGTTTTCTGTTGGGGAATAAAGGAGAAAGATGTTTCAACTGGAAAATAAATAAGAGAAAGACGTTTCAGCTTGGAAATTAAGGGAATTGCCCCATTATCATAGGAGTTAAGGCCATAAAGGAGACGTTTCAGTTGGGAAAGCCAACCAATGCTCCCCTATAAATAGGCAACATCCAGACCAGAATTAGCATCATTTCCCAGCCAAGATCACTTCCCAGCCAAGATAATTCATTGCCTATCACTTCCCAGCCAAGATCACTTCCCAGCAAAGATAATTCATTGCCTATCACTTCCTGGCCAAAAACCATTCCAAGACTGCCCAATTCACTCCTCAAACCTCCATCTCCTACAAGACCGTGACCACCATCCATCCATCAATCTACGAAGCTCTTAGGCACTGAGTCAAGCACGCTCCACCACCATAGTAGAGACGAATTCATCACCTTGTTGCTAAGCCGCTGAGGAAAGCTTCAAAGTGTAACTATGACTCTTCTTATAATTTTTGTTTCGGTTTTGTATGTTTCAATTTGCGAGTTGTGTAATTGGAGACATGAAATTTTCATAATATTTTTATTAATATTTTTGAGATTTTCAGTTTATTATTGAGTTAATTTCGAGAATTCTTTTATGATGCATGCTACAATCTTGTGCCCTTTTACGTGTTTAGGTAATTTTCAGAGTTAGGTTAATAATTTTGCATGCTAGAATAACGGTGAGAGTTCTTGTGTGTTTGCTTAATTTTCCAAGAGTAATTGTTATTTGTTAAGACGCTGAGTTAAACAAGTAGTAATTAGTTCTAAC
>BDJD01003147.1:151577-178402 GCA_002564525.1 Rosa multiflora
GAATCCTGATGAGGCTAGGAAACCTGAAGGCATTAGGAGACCACATGATGACGTGGGGAGATATATGGGGAATTAAAGCTGATTTTGCCATGGGAAATTATGGAGTTAATGTCAAAAATCAAGAGATGATCAAGGATAATGATGCCATGGAGAGATTTAAGGGAGAAAAAGTCCAAAACAAGTCCAGATTCATTCCTATTTTCACTCAAGAGTATTTTGGCCGAAAATTAAGAGAAAAATCAGATTAAATCTTGGGAAATCAGCAATAATATATTTGGAAAGATTATGGATTTATTTTGGAGCTTTTTGATTGGTTGAGTGACATGGCAGAGCTGACATGGCATTCCGTGATTGGTCGAAGCTGTGTGGCATGATTGGGTAGTTATTTGAGGAGATAAATCAGAAAATAATCATGCAATTAATTCAAAAATAATCTCCCTAAATCAAGGTGTTAAATTGGAGGTTTTTTATTGGTTGGATGACATAGCAGAGCTGACGTGGCGTTCTCTGATTGGCTAATGCTGTGTGGATAAATCTTGAAGACTTGGAGACTAAGTTGCTATCCTCCTATAAATAGGAGCATTCTACACACCATCACACAACAACAACAAGACCACAACACCTCTTCATTCAGAAAAATTCTCTCCATTCTCTAGTTGCAAAGTTCTGCGTTTTCAAGCAAAGAGAGGAAGAAGAAGAAGGAGCCGTGAAGATCATATCCTCCATCATCCACCTTGAAGGCTTGCTTCCAAGATTCAAGATCCAACCATCTAGCTCTCCATCTCCATCTCCACTCACGGTGTAATTCGTTCCTTTTCCTTGTAACCTTTTTGGTTTCCTTGTTTGATTTCGTATGAACTTGTTTCTAGTTAACCTAACGTTTAGGGCAAAGTTTAAGCCCAATTTCTATGTTTAAATAAAGTTTTCGAATTCTATAATTGTGATTCTAAGTTGCTTATGTGAGTTTGTTCGATTAAATTTGCTTTACAGAAAACTTTTATATGTTTATCTTATTTGGGTCGACACTTATAGGATTTGCATGTAATTGGTGCTAGGTTTAAGAACATGAATCAACTTTTTGCTTTGTGTAACTTGAATCAAAAGTAGTAAAGGTTCTGGACAAGAATCGAATTTAATTGAAGAGGATTGCAATTAGGTGGACTTTTCCATAACTAAGTTGTACACTTGAGTTGATAGCCTTTCTCTATGTGTAATGCGTTAAACATGTTATGATTAACTAGCTTTCTAGTGCTTGAATGCATGTTTGATAGGATTGATCTAGGTGCTTTCGCTTAGGTTAATTAGCATTGAAAAGTAAAATATGGGAAATCATTTGCTTTCGAATGTTTCACATGATCAACTCATTTCTCATGACTTGGAAGAACAATTATAGGGTTTGAATCGAATTTGATTACATGGAATTGGTTTTGATCTTTGTTCCTTGCGTTCCACCCTTGTATATATGTTTTTACGTTTTCTTTATTTTATTTATTTTAGTTTTTAATTTAATAATCCTAAAACCCCCTTTTGTGTTCATTTGTATATATTTTTATTCTTTGTTTTATTTTTGTAAATAATATTTTTTACTTTTATTAATTTGTTTTTGCAATTACAGGTGTACCCTCAATCCCCGGAATAGAACGATCCCTATTTACTATATACTAACGATGACATTTCAGGGTTAAATTATGCGCTTCCTTTGAGCGGTATCATTCTCCCTTGCTTGAAACGTTGAATTCACTAGAGGATGGAGAGAGCTTCCGCGCATAGAGAGAATTTTCTGAATTGTAAAGTGGTGTCTTGAGACGTCTAGGGGTGTGGAGTTTATATAGGGGACGGCTATGCTTGGTCTCCAAGCCGTGATTTTCTGTTTTATTTTCCAAGGAATTAAATTAATAATTCCACATAACTTCCACCAATGAGAAATTGCCAAGTAAGCCCTAGTATGTCATCCAACCAATCACAAAACTCCAAGAAGATTCCCTAATATATTCTTGCCGCAATCCCTTGAATATTTTCTGATTTTCTTCTTGTAATTTCGGCCAAAACATGCTTAGGGTTTCTAGGAATGAATCTAGACGCCATTTGGTCCTTTTCTTGATGTCCACACTTTTTCTTTCCATAAACTTCACCCTAGAAAATCTCTTGCGTAATCTTTTATTCTCTCTTTGATTTTCACGCCACTTTGTCTCTCCTCCTTTGGTTTTCACGGCAACACATCCCTAGGGTTAGGGTTTTGCGTCACAAACCCTAATGTCATGGGCTTTGATGGGCCTTAATCCATTTTGCCGAAAATCCATAGAGTTCTTGGGCTTCGTTGCTTCATCTTCAAGCCTTCTCATCTTTCAACGGAAAACACATTATTTTTCCATTTCTTTTTCATGGTTGCGTTGGAAACTTGCTAGGGAAGCCTTCCTCCATTTCGCAGGATTTCCTGGTTGGATTAGGAAAGCTTATTTCTTCATTTCTGCTCAATTGTGTGGCCCGTTTTCTCTCATATTCATTCGTCTTGATGTTCGCAAGCTCCTCTTTCTATTCGTGCGTTCATTTCCACTTTTTAGCTCGGAGGTCCTGAAAATAGAAACTATACTGAAAATAGAAACTTTCTAAAAATGAAAAATAGAAACTTACTAAAAATGAAAAATAGAAACTTTCCTAAACTGAAAATGGCAACTTGCCAGAAATGAGAAATGAAAACTACAAAAATGGAAACTTTCTACAATAAGGAACTTTCCCAATCAAAGAATAGAAACTTTCCAAAACAGAGATTTTTCAAGGAAATGACGCAGAAAAATGTAGGGAAATGCAATTAAAACGTCGCATTAAAATTCTCCTATCAAATTCCCCCACACTTAGCTTTTGCTAGTCCCTTAGCAAAATCACAACACAGACACGACTATGACTCAACGAAAATTTAAAGACTCGACACATAACAGACTCTATTGCCCTTCAACTATTTGTCTCAGCAATCTCTTACTTTCACAACACCAAGATTAGCACTTCACCAAGAATCAATGTTTAGGCATCGAGAGTTAATTAAAACACATAATTCACATATACACAAGTAGGACTTGGTTGGAACAATGGTGATGGGTTCTGTTAAGCATGTTTCAAACAAGTTTGATTCAAATCCTCACAAGGTATATCCACTCTTTCTTCTCTCAGATCATGGCAATGCTTAAAAGCTTATACACTCAAGTATATGTGAAAGATAACAAGTAGATCACATATATGAAACGAAAGCACAAGTATATTTTCTTTAAAAGATCTCATGAAAGATATCAACTACTTGCACGGATGGACCCAAGCCATAGGTTCAACTCTTGTAACTCATCTCCACATCAAGGGTAATAGCAAGTATATCACATAATGTAAGAAATGAAAGCACATGTATAAATTTTTCTTTTAAAGATCTCATGAAAGATACCAACTACTTGCACAGATGGACCCAAGCCATAGGTTCAACTCTTGTAACTCATCTCCACATCAAGGGTTGTCCCATCTTAAGGATCAAGAAGGTCTTATCAAGGGTTGTAATGGGGCCATGGCTCAAGGTTTAAAGAAACGAAGGGTAGGGAATTTAACAAAGTGTCCTAAAAACCTAGCAGAGCTCATTTTGGTGTAGAGAGACTTCTAGAAATCCACCAAGTATGCAAAAACGTCACTATCCCACAGGGGTGTTATAAAGGGGCCTAATGTCTTCATGTTGGGCCCATACTTCACTCTAAACTTCCTTTGGTCACTAGTGAGTTGGACAAAGGCCAAATTTTTCTGTAATGGGCCTTCAATTCAAAGTAAACTCCAAACTCACCAAGTATGAGGGACTAAAATCCATAGATATTTCTTTCTTTTATTTTCTAGCCGTACACTTTTTCTCTTTTCACTTTCTTTTTCTCGGCTTTTCACACATTTTTCTTTCATGGACAAGTCTACCCCCACACTTGAGCTTTTACCTCTTCTTATTCTTCATTATTGATGCCAAAAATCTTCAAGTAAAGTCTCAGTTTAGCTCCACTAAGTTCTTAGAACAAAGGGTAGGGTTATAGCTATACTAAGGCTTAGGTTAAATATTTTTAAGGGTGATGAAACAAAAGGCTTAACGTAGGCTCAAAGGGGTTTATCTAGGGGAGTCCCACGACGGGCACAATTAGGAACACAGGTTTATATGGCTATGGTGGTAATTCCTAGGTTGCCTCTATCCTTTCCAGAATCAGGGCCATGTATTGATGTAACGTCTCAACAAGCACAAGAGTGAATTCTAGCATTCTCTAGTCCATCAAACTTAATCTATCGCAAGTAGTCAATCAAGATGAAAGAATAATGAGATCATCAAAACATCGCCAAGAAAATAAGACTATATTTTTCATTTCACTCCAAGAAAAAGGGACATGGGCTCAATTATCTCACATGGGTTTTTATGAATCAAAACTCATCTTAACATGCTCATATTCTGTACCAAAGTCACGAAATCCATATCCACTACAAGGCATATATCGTTCATATATCTCAATTAACCAAAGAATACCATTTTAAAGTCATCTCAATTGTGTGATTTAACTGCATTTCCCTACATTTCTTGCGTTATTTCCTTATTAAAATCCTTGTTTTGGAAAGTTTCCATTCTTCGATTGGGAAAGTTCCTTATTGTAGAAAGTTTCCATTTTTGTAGTTTTCATTTCTCATTTCTGGCAAGTTTCCATTTTTCAGTTTAGGAAAGTTTCTATTTTTCATTTTTAGTAAGTTTCTATTTTCATTTTTAGAAAGTTTCTATTTTAAGTATAGTTTCTATTTTCAGGACCTCCGAGCTAAAAAGTGGAAATGAACGCACGAATGGAAAGAGGAGCTTGCGGACGTCAAGACGAGCGAATATGAGAAGAAAAGGGCCACACAATTGAGCATAAATGAAGAAATGAGCTTTCCTAGTCCAACCAGGAAATCCTGCAAAATGGAGGAAGGCTTCCCTAGCAAGTTCCCAACGCAACCATGAAAGAGAAATAGAAAAATAATGTGCTTTGCGTTGGAAAATGAGAAGGCTTGAAGATGAAGCAACGAAGCCCAAGAACTCTATGGATTTTCGGCAAATGGATCAAAGGCCCACAAAAGCCCATACAATTAGGGTTTGTGACGCAAGGGAAACCCTAGGGATGTTGTTGCCGTCCAAAGTAAAGAGAGAAACAAGGGAGATGGCGTGAAAAATCAGAAATTAAAAGAAGATTTAGGTGGAGATTTTCTAGGGCTATTTTTATGGAAAGAAAATCTACTTGGAGACAAACCCTAGAGACTCCTAGCCGTCCAAGCCAAGAGAAGAGAAGAGATTGCCGTGCACCATGAAGAAACCCTAGAGATTTCGGCAAAAAGATATTCTCTAAGAGAGTTTTAAGGAAAGAAAATATGTGTGGAGACCAAGAAAAGCTAAAAAGGAGTCTAGATTCATCCCTAGAATTCCTAATGGAAGTTTGGCCGAAATTAAACAAGAAAAATCAGAAATTATCTCAAGGAATTTCGGCAAGATTTCTAGGGAATTAAAAGAGAATTTTGTGATTGGTTGGACCACCTCATAGGGCTTATGTGGCAAGCAAGCATTGGAGGAAATTATGTGGAGTTATGTCATTGTGCCGTGAGATTACTAGGGTTACACGGCTTGGAGAACAAAGGAGGTCGTGCTCCTATATATTCTTCCCCTTTCTCAACGTCAAGGAGTTCCAAGTTCCATCTTTTTGGTACGTTTGCACTTTGAAAAAAATCAGAAAACTCTCTCTAGCCTAGCCGTGCTCCTCTCCATCCTCTAGGGCAACCACGAAGTGCAAGCAAGGCCAAGGAAGAAAAAGAGAAGCCGTGAACACCATCCATCCTCCACCTTGAAGATTGCTTCCGAAATTCAAGAGACCACATCATCACTTCATTCATCTCATCTTCATCACGGTGTAATCTGATTTTCCTTGTAACTTTGCTTTGTATTTTCGTTGGTTTTGCCCTAGTTGACACATATGTTTGAACAAGTTTTGATTTCTGAAATTTTATGATTAATTGTTAATTTTCAGATTCATATATTGCGATTTATGGTTGCTTTTGTGTGAGTGTTTTACTTAGTTTTTATTTTCGAAAAAGAAAACCAAAAACCAAAAATTCCCCCTTTTTCGTAAATATGTTTATATTTTGTTATATTTTTGTAAATATTATACTTTGTTTTAATTTTAATTGTTTAATTGTTTGACAATGACAGGTGTACCCTCAATCCCCGGAATAGAACGATCCCTACTTAATCTTTGTTCTCACATCCCATTTGTATTTTTATGTTTTTGCATTTTAATTATTTTGTTTACTTAGTTTTTATTTTCGAAAAAGAAAACCAAAAACCAAAAATTCCCCCTTTTTCGTAAATATGTTTATATTTTGTTATATTTTTGTAAATATTATACTTTGTTTTAATTTTAATTGTTTAATTGTTTGACAATGACAGGTGTACCCTCAATCCCCGGATTAGAACGATCCCTATTTACTTTATACTACTAATGACATTTCAGGGTTAAATTGAGCGCTTCCCAAAAGCGACATCACAAGGCACATATTTTTCATATATCTCAATTAACCAAAGAATACCATTTTAAAGTCATCTCAATTTTGTGATCCTCTTTTAATCATGATTTCAGAGATATAGAATCATTCTAGACAGTTGAAAAGGCATCCTAAGACTCAAAACAAAACAAAACAAAAGCAACGAAATTTTTTTAAATTTTTGACATTTTTCGATTTTTTTTGTATTTTTCAATATATGACTCAAGACAAAAGTATAAATCCCTTCCCCCACACTTAAATATTGCATTGTCCTCAATGTAATCAAGTATAAGCATGCAATGAAACACGTAAGCATATAGGATAGAGATTTACGAAAAGACTACTAAATTCAAAACGAAAACATGAAAAGAAAGAGAAGTAGGGAAGGAGAAATCAAATCTACGTGTGTAGACTCCTCCACAGCTACTTCGGAATTGGGTTGCCTCCCAAGCAGCGCGTAATGTTTATAGTCTTTCAGCCTAGACTTGTACCTCCATTTAATGCTCAGGTTGTGGAACGTTTTGGAGGGGTACATCCTCTACATCATGCTCCACAAACGTCTCATAGTAGGGCTTGAGGCGATGGCCATTCACTTTGAACTCGTTACCTGTTTGTTCACTCTTTATCTGCACAGCTCCATGAGGAAACACATGAGTAATAATGAAAGGTCCAATCCAACGAGAACGAAGTTTACCTGGAAAGAGCTTTAGACGAGAATGGAATAAGAGGACTTTTTGTCCCACAACAAAAGTCTTCCTACGAATCATCTTACCATGGAATGCCTTAGTCTTTTCTTTGTAAATCTTGGCACTCTCAAAGGCGTCATTCCTAATCTCCTCTAACTCTTGCAATTGCAATTTTCTATAAAGCCCAGCCTCATCTAGATCCATGTTAAACTGCTTCACAGCCCACCAAGCTTTGTGCTCTAACTCCACAGGTAAATGGCAAGGTTTGCCATAGACAATTCGATATGGGGACATACCTATGGGAGTTTTATCTGCAGTTCTGTAGGCCCACAAAGCATCCTCCAAACGCAAGGACCAATCCTTACGGTTAGGATTCACAGTTTTCTCTAATATCCCCTTGATTTCACAATTAGAAACCTCAGCTTGCCCACTTGTTTGGGGGTGATAAGGTGTAGAAACCTTATGTGTCACATCATATTTCTTCAAGAGAGCCTCAATCGTTCGATTGCAAAAGTGGGAACCACCATCACTAATAAGAACTCTAGGCATGCCAAACCTGCTAAAGATGTTAGACTTGATAAAATCTGCAACAGCCTTAGAGTCATTAGTGCGAGTGGCTTTTGCCTCCACCCATTTTGACACATAATCCACAGCAAGCAAGATATAGAGAAATCCGAAAGATGAAGGAAAAGGTCCCATGAAATCTATACCCCAGACATCAAATATTTCAACAGTTATGATATTAGACAAAGGCATTTGATCTCTAGAGCTTAGATTTCCGTCTCTTTGGCATCTATCACAAGTCAAACATTATGTATATGCATCCTTAAATAACGTTGGCCAAAAGAACCCAGATTCTAACACCTTAAAAGCAGTCTTCTTAGACCCAAAGTGACCCCCACATGCTTTAGATTGGCAAAAAGAAAGTATAGCATTATGTTCATGTTCAGGCACACATCTCCTAATCAGTTGATCAGAGCAATATTTCCACAGATAAGGTTCATCCCAAACATATTGCTTAACGGTTTTCTTAAGCCTATCTCTATGAGCACGTGACATGGTATCATGAATCTTCCTAGAAACAATGTAATTCACAATATCCGCATACCATGGTTCACTTACCTGGATTCCAAAGAGTTGTTCATTTGGAAACGTCTCCACCAAAGGGAGAGGGTCTTCTGCGTGCACTAAACGACTCAAGTGGTCAGCTACCACATTCTCACTAGCCTTCTTGTCCTTGATTTCAACGTCAAACTCTTGCAAGAGTAGGATCCATCTAATGAGCCTTGGTTTCGCCTCCTTCTTGGTCATCAAGTACTTCAAAGCTGCATGGTCAGTATAAATAATAACCTTGGTACCAAGTAAGTAGCAACGAAACTTCTCAAGGGCAAAAACAACTGCAAGGAGCTCTTTCTCTGTAGTGGAGTAGTTCAGTTGTGCATCATTCAGAGTCCTTGAGGCGTAGTAGATGGCATAAGGTCGTTTGTCCTTCCTTTGCCCTAAAACAGCTCCAACTGCATAGTCAGAGGCATCACACATCAACTCAAAGGGCAAGGACCAATCTAGAGGTAACATGATGGGGGCAGACGTTAGTAACTCCTTGAGCTTGTCAAAAGCCTCTTGACACTCCTTGTCAAACACAAACGCCACATCCTTTTGGAGTAGTTGGCATAGAAGTCTCGAAATCTTGGAGAAATCCTTGATAAATCTCCTGTAAAACCCTGCATGGCCAAGAAAAGATCGAACCTCTCTCACAGAAGTGGGAGAGGGTAAGTAACGCACAAGGTCTACCTTAGCTTTATCAACCTCAATTCCCCTAGAAGAGACAATATGCCCTAAAACTATACCTTGTCTAACCATAAAATGACATTTTTCCCAATTTAACACAAGGTTAGTTTCTACACAACGCTTCAAAATAATTTCCAGATTATTAAGACAATCATCAAAACTTTTTCCGAAAACAGAAAAATCATCCATGAATACCTCTATGATTTTCTCAATGTAATCTGAAAAGATACTTACCATACACCTTTGAAAGGTACCTGGGGCGTTGCATAGTTCTAAAGGCATACGACGGTAAGCAAATGTTCCAAAGGGACAAGTGAATGTCGTCTTCTCTTGATCTTCATTGGCTATGGCAATCTGATTGTAGCCTGAGTAGCCATCCAAGAAACAGTAGTAATCATGTCCAGCCAGTCGCTCAAGCATTTGATCAATGAATGGAAGAGGAAAGTGATCTTTCCTTGTTGTTGCGTTGAGCTTTCTGTAGTCAATGCAAACTCTGTGGCCAGTGACTGTCCTTTGGGGCACCAGTTCATTCTCTGCATTCTTCACAACAGTCACTCCTGACTTCTTAGGTACAACCTGAACTGGGGACACTCATTTGGAGTCTGAAATGGGGTATATAACGCCACAATCTAGGAGTTTGATGACCTCCTTCTTCATAACTTCCATCATAGGAGGGTTGAGACGACGTTGAGCCTCTCTAGTGGGTTTTGTCCCCTCCTCAAGAAGTATCCTATGGACGCAAGTAGTAGGGCTTATTCCCTTGATATCCGCCAATGTCCATCCTATGGCGGTCTTATGTTGCTTCAGCATCTCCACCAATCTCTCCTCTTGAGACGAAGTAAGAGAGGAGGATACAATCACTGGTAAAGTCTCCTTGTTGTCTAAGTAGACATACTTCAAGTGGTTTGGTAGAGGTTTAAGTTCAAGTTCTGGTGCCTGAACCACTGAAGGTAAAGTCTTATTAGCAGATAACTGAATGGATAAGGGTGGAGGAGACTTACCTACAAAGGATGATGCTTCAAGGAAGGACACATTAGCAATGATTTCGTCCTCACATGTTTCCTTGAGCTCATCCTCTTGGAGTGTGACGCCATCCTTGGTGTAGCCCACACCTTGTTCAAGTGTGGTAGCCAAGGTATCCTCATTCATTATCTCAAATACTTCCTGTGCAAAATCATCAAGAATATCAATAGAAAAACAGTCATGCACATCAATAGGATACCTCATGGCTTCAAATATATTGAAGCCAATCACGTCACCATCAAACTCCATGGTGAGAGAACCATCATATACATCAATCTTAGTCTCAAGTGTGGTGGCCAAGGTATCCTCATTCATGATCTCAAATACCTCCTGTGCAAGATTATCAATAATATCAATAGAAAAACATTCATGAGCATCAAGAGGATACCTCATGGCTTCAAATATGTTGAAGCCAATAACGTCACCATCAAACTCCATGGTGAGAGAACCATCATATACATCAATCTTAGTCCTGGCCGTCCTTAAGAAAGGGCGACCCAAAAGCAATGGTGTTGAACTCACAGGAGAGTCCTCCATCTCTAACACATAGAAGTCAGCTGGAAAGAAAAGATGATTAACCTGCACAAGAACATCTTCCAACAAACCTCTAGGGTATGCATTAGACCTGTCAGCTAACTGAATGATAACATTATTAGATTTGAGCTCACCTAGACCTAGGGTTTCATAAATAGAATAGGGCATGACGTTCACAGATGCCCCTAAGTCTAACATGGCGTTCTCAAACCTAGAGTTACCAATAGTGCATGGAATAGTAAAACTTCCAGGATCCTTGCATTTGTGGGGTAGTTTCCTCTGAATTAAGGCAGATACATTCTCACTTACCTTCACTACCTCCTTCTCACCTTTATTCCTCCTTGAGGTACAAAGCTCTTTCAAGAACTTAGCATATCTAGGCACTTGCTTGATAGCCTCAAGGAGGGGTAGATTCACTTGCACCTTCTTGAAAGTTTCCAAGATAGCTTGGTCACTTTCATCCTTCTTCGACTTAGCAAATCTGCGTGGAAAAGGCATACAAGACGAAGAAGGCTTAGCAATAACCGATTTAGACAAGTTAGAATCGTTACCTTTAGGTTTCGGAATTGCTTTGGAAGGTGAGGACGTCCTAGTCTCCTCTTTGGACGTTGCAGGGTCCTTTTCAAGGCTCATCTTGGTGGCTTCTTGTTCCTCCTCAACTTCAATGACCACTTGAGCCTCCTTGGCTTTCTTAGGATGATCCACTAACACTTTTCCACTCCTAGTAGTCACCAAAGATGCATTCTCCACATTACCCTTTGGATTTCGTATGGTATTACTAGGGAGCTTTCCAGTTTCATGAATCTTGCTCATAAAGTCCACAACTTGGCCCATTTGTGTCTTGAGATCTGCAATGTCTTTGGTGTGGGTCTGTTGTCCTTGAACCAAGGCCTGAGTAGAACTGGTGAGAGCTTCAAACATCTTGTCATAGTTGAGGCTTTGATTCGAACTCCCTGAAGCATGTTGGTTCTGCATGTAAGGCCTTTGGAATGGTGGTCCTTGAGGTCCTTGAAAAGATGGCCCTTGAAATGATGGCCCTTGAGGACGTTGGAAATTTCCTCCAAGGGGATTCTGAGTGTTTTCATTGTTTGTCCACTTGAAGTTGGGGTGGTCCCTCCATCCAGGATTGTAGGTATTCGAGTAAGGATCATATCGTGGACGTGGTGGACCCCCATGATTCCCTTGGTAGCCTCCAATGGCGTTCAATGATTCCCATCCTCCACTCTCTGACAACTGAGGGCATTGATCAGTTACATGCCCTTGCATAGAACATACTCCACAAGCTTGCAATATTCCCTTGGCACTCACAACTTGATCCATAAGAAGGGTGAGTTTATTCAATCTATCCTCAATAACCGAAGTACCTATCTCACTCACCTTTCTAGTTGTGAGGCCTACACCCTCATATTGTTGGGTGTTCTTTGCTCTATTCTCGATCATAGCTCGCCCTTCAGCAGGTGACTTGTCTACAAAGGCTCCCCCAGCTGCAGCATCTAGCATGTCACTTTCCAAGGGTAGGAGACCTTCATAGAAACAAGTAAGCAAGGTTTCTTCCTTCATCTGATGTTGAGGACACTGTGCAATCAAGGATGAGAACCTCTCATAATAAGCGGAATAAGACTCATCTTGTGCCTGCTTGATTCCACTTATCTTCTTTCTAAGTGTGATGATCTTGGAAGCTGGGAAGTACTTCTCTAAGAATGCCTTCATCATAGTGTTCCAAGAAGTAATTCGTCCAGAGGGAAGCTCATAGAGCCAATCTTTGGCACGGTCAGCTAAAGAAAAGGGAAATGCCTTCATCTTAAGGATATTCTCATCCGCTCCTTGTGGTAGCATGTTGATACACACAGACTGGAATTCCCTAAGATGCTTGTTGGCGTCTTCCATATTGAGGTCATGGAACGTTGGAAAACTATGAAGCAATCCACTCTTCAGCTCAAAATTTGCTGTCTTTCCTAGAGCAGGAGCAGGGTACACAATACTTGTAGGAAGTCCTTCTTGAACCACAGATGAAGAGAGTTCTCTAATGGAGGCCATTCTAACATTTTCTCTTGGTGAACAAGGAGGTGTACTCTGAGGTGAAGGTGAGTTAGACGAAACACTAGGTGATACAGATTCTTCAGAAGGAAACAGCCTCTTCCCTTGGTCGTTAACCGTGTATTCCTTAAATGTCAGAGAAGAGGGCTTTCTGTACTCAAGAAGTGGAGGATTCTTCAAACGAGCGAGCCTTGCTTCAATTTCTTTAACTGTAGATGGTCTAGAAGGCTCGGTCATTCATAGAAATCCTGAACATCATTAAAAATTAAAAAAGTTAGTAAATTGTATAGTGAAGTAATTACAAGTTAATGATTTATACATAGACGTCACTATTCATGATGTACTATTCACAAATTACTATTCACGAATTTACAAGTATAAAGAGAAGTATAAATTACAAAATATCCACAAACTTCACAAATATACTACGTAAGAAGTTTATACAAGTATAAAGTGTACAAGACAACGCAATTTACATGTGGAGGTTATGTCCAAGTGTATTATTATTATTCTTACAAATATGGTTAATATCTCAATTGATTACAAGTTGTAAGTCGAGCCCAATAGAAACCACCACTATTGGTGAGATACGATCTAGGGATAGTCGCCTAGACATAAGTTGCTTTCCTTTGTTTCAGAAGGCTAGATGGCCAGATTAAGAGGTAAGTGAGAGGGAGGACTCATTTTGGTGACACTACGGAGGCTACTCCCTCATTGAGGTTTAGGCCCCTGTCGGCTACTCCCACATTGTGGTTTACGCACAGTCTGTAGTGTCTCTGAGATCCAATTAAACTCATCACCCAGGGTCTCAACCTAAGACACCATCTATGTGCCCCTTACTCAGCTGGCCGGGAAATAACTCATGTGTTAGACAGTTCTCCAAATGCTAATAAAAGCCGCCCTCAACCTCATAAGACCTCAGAAAGGCACTAATGAAGGGTTAAGGCCAATATTAACAAAAGGGCCCTTATCTACTCATACGATTTTACACACTCATAACAATCAAGAATTTAACGACATTCATAATTAATTCTTTTTCTTTTGTTTAGTAAGATTAGACACATTTTATACAAAACTTTCACACAGGAACAACAAACAAACATCACACATTTATTCTTTTTTTTTTTCTTCTTTCTTTTTACGAATTTAAGTACAAATATTTCCTTTTTTTTTTCTTTACAATTATTTTCAACACTTAGGTACTGGAAGAGGGAGTCTCGATGTGCGATGGGACTAAAACAGCTACCCTTTTCAAGACTATGTTTAATCCGATATACCTTAGTGCATCACAACATTTTCTTTTGTTATAAATATCATTGATTTCGAATTAAATCCCAAGTAGTAAATCAAGAGAACGTGCGGCCCAAGTATAGTCGTCTAGACACAAAGTCCCTCCTACATCCTTTGGGCAACCTTACTGAAATGGCCAGGTAGGGGAGGGTGAACACAAGAGGCAGAATCCATTTTGGCATGAGCTACTCCCACAATGTGGTTTAGGCCCATTTGTAAGCACTTCTGGATTCAAAACCCGTTATGAACGTTGTCCCCTTCCTAGACACCATCCCACATAGGCTATACTTACTTAGATGAAAAAGGTCCTAGGTGTGAAGACAGTTCAATGAATGTTAATAAAGACCGCCCTCAACCTTAAGGGACCTGAACTAGGTACCAATAAGGGGTTTAGGTCAATATTAATAAACACGACTTCACCTATTCCTCTTTAATTTACAACTCACAATAAAACTCATATTCAATAATATAAATAACAACTTAAGTATTTAACTACAAATTTTTCGAACACAATATGAACATATATATGATATTTACGAAAACAACAATATATTCACAATTCAACAAGTGATTTTTCAATCCCCGGCAACGGCGCCAAAAATTGATACGCTCAAAGCAAGCATATAATTTTAAGAATTAAAGAATTGAAAATTAAAATAAAGAAAATATAAAAACACATGTACAAGAATGAAACATAAGAAACAAAGATTAAACCCTAGTTTATCATTGAATTCGAATTAACCCTACATTGTTCTTCCAAGTCATGTGAAAGGAGTTGATCATGTGAAACATTCGAAAGCAAACGATTTCCCATATTTTACTTTTCAATGCTAATTAATCTAAGTGAAAGCACATAGACTAATCCTATCAAACATGTAATCAAGCCCTAGAAAGCTAGTCAATCATGACATGTTTAACGCATGAAACACAAAGAAAGGCTATCAACTCAAGTGTACAACTTAGTATGGATAAGTTCATCTAATTGCAATCCTTTTCAATTGAATTCGATTTTTGTCCAAAACCTTTACTACTTTCGATTTAAGTTCATAACAAAAAAAGTTGAATCATGTTCTTAAATCTAGCACCATTCATATCAAAACCCTAAGTGTTTCGAACCACATAAGATTAAAATACAAAAGTTATCTATGAAGCAAATTCAATCGAACAATCACACATAAGCAACTTTGGAACCACAACATAAGAATCGAAATCCTTTATTCAATCATAAAATTTCAGAATATAAACCTTGTTCAAACATCAATGTCAACTAGAAACAATTCTAACGAAACTAAACAAGATTACAAAGAAAGAGGTTGAATTACACGGTGAGATGGAGATGGGGATGAAAGATGAAACGTTATGGCTTCTTGAATCTCAAAAGCATGCTTCAAGGTGGTGAATGGATGATGATGCTCACGGCTTCTTCTTCTTCTTCTCCCTTGCTTGAAACGTTGAATGCACTAGAGGATGGAGAGAGCTTCCGCGCGTAGAGAGAATTTTCTGAATTGTAAAGTGGTGTCTTGAGACGTCTAGGGGTGTGGAGTTTATATAGGGGACGGCTATGTTTGGTCTCCAAGCCGTGATTTTCTGTTTTATTTTCCAATGAATTAAATTAATAATTCCACATAACTTCCCCCAATGAGAAATTGCCAAGTAAGCCCTAGTATGTCATCCAACCAATCACAAAACTCCAAGAAGATCCCCTAATATATTCTTGCCGAAATCCCTTGAATATTTTCTGATTTTCTTCTTGTAATTTCGGCCAAAACATGCTTAGGGTTTCTAGGAATGAATTTAGACGCCATTTGGTCCTTTTCTTGATGTCCACACTTTTTCTTTCCATAAACTTCACCCTAGAAAATCTCTAGCGTAATCTTTTATTCTCTCTTTGATTTTCACGCCACTTTGTCTCTCCTCCTTTGGTTTTCACGGCAACACATCCCTAGGGTTAGGGTTTTGCGTCTCAAACCCTAACGTCATGGGCTTTGATGGGCCTTGATCCATTTTGCCGAAAATCCATAGAGTTCTTGGGCTTCGTTGCTTCATCTTCAAGCCTTCTCATCCTCCAACGCTGGTTGGATTAGGAAAGCTTATTTCTTCATTTCTGCTCAATTGTGTGGCCCGTTTTCTCTCATATTCGTTCGTCTTGATGTTCGCAAGCTCCTCTTTCCATTCGTGCGTTCATTTCCACTTTTTAGCTCGGAGGTCCTGAAAATAGAAACTATACTGAAAATGGAAACTTTCTAAAAATGAAAAATAGAAACTTACTAAAAATGAAAAATAGACACTTTCCTAAACTGAAAATGGAAACTTGCCAGAAATGAGAAATGAAAACTACAAAAATAGAAACTTTCTACAATAAGGAACTTTTCCAATCAAAGAATGGAAACTTTCCAAAACAGGGATTTTTCAAGGAAATGACGCAGAAAAATGTAGGGAAATGCAATTAAAACGTCGCATTAAAATGCTCCTATCAACCACCAACATTAAGATGAACTGTTTTCACCCGTTTGGACACCGGGTCCCAAAACAGCCAGACCACGTGTAAGGGTGATTCACCATCACGTTGATAACCAGAAAGCACTGACAAAAGACCAGACCCTGACACAGCAGAATGACCATGACACCATAGCAATGGCATCGACACTACACAGAAACACCCAAACTCAAACCCTCGCTCACAAGGAGGGACTTATTTTCAACATGACAACAACTAAAAACAAACAAAGAAAAACTAAGCAACCGGAAACAAAAGACCACCAGATAGACCCAAGAACAAAGGCCTGGCCCAAACACCACCTCCCCCAGCAAAAAACTAGCGCAGCAGGCAACCATTCCTGCCGCCAACGAGCCCTTTTGCCACAATGCCGCCGCCACGCAACAATACACCGTCGTGCCGAATCCCTCCGCCGCTGCACCGCCTTGTCATGCCAGAGCCAGCCCCTACACCATCCAGACGGCCACACGATCCCAGACCAAAGCGGAGACATATCCCTTTCGAGATCTCCACGCCTGGATCTGATCTGAATCGCCACAGCCACAACCCACGCAGGATCAATGACGCCAGAAACCACCACCGGAAAGTTGAAGTCCGTCACTGCTGCACCACTGCCTCCGCCCCAGATCTGAGAAGGACATATCCAGATCGATCCATGCCGCCCTTTAGACCCTGTGAAATTCGGAACATCACTTTTTGACGGAATAATTTTTCATGACCTTTGTTTGGTCAAAGAATTTTGGAAATAGTTTGGGGTTGGGCCTTGGGCTCAAGAATAGCATAAGGTTAGAGTCCAAAATTTACTTTGGACACCGAACAGACGGATATGCTAGTGAACCTAGCCCAATAAGTTAGTTGACCTTTGACCCGAACATCTCTCTTGATATAATAAGGTTCTTGTAGCTCATAATAACATCTTTGCATAATTTTGAAATATATTTGTGCGTGCGTTTACGATTTCTCGTTTGACCTTATTCCTTACCCGTTGGTTGAATTCCTACTCGCCTTACCCGACGCTTACTCGTCAACCATCTCACCGACTTTCAAAAGCATAATTTATTTACTCCTTATATTTTTCAAACTCAAGCGAAATTCCGACCAAATTTACCCTGCTATTTTTCTATCTACATACAAGTTTGGTAAGGCCCAATTCTTATTTAGTATTGCCAACATTTTTAATTTTTGAGTTTTCTTTTATTTATTTGTTCAACTTTTATTTCCCCATCATATTGGTTTTTACACCCTATTTTTCCTATCACATGCCTTAGCTGATCCAAACCCCTTTTTCCACCTATACGTTGAGCTTGCTTGTACTGATACAAAGCCCAAGTCTTTCCTCTCTTTGTTCTCGTCAAATTGGGCAGGGAGAAAGAAAACCTCGAGCAGCAATTCTATTCTACGTTACCAACATGCAGATGGCAACTCCTCCAAGAAAATCACTCCAGACATTCAAAAGGGAGAGTCCCAAACCAGAGGTCGACGTCCACCCTCCTCTTCTCGCCCTTTCTCTCTTTGCTGGGCACATCAGTATGTTTTCATGCCTCGAAACTCCTACTTAGGGACCTCCGATCAAAAAACTTTCTTCATCAAAGTTATTCGTCTACGTCTCCTTTATCTAGTCTCGAAATTTCAGCTCCA
Organism: Rosa multiflora; assembly: GCA_002564525.1. Classification (NCBI taxonomy): domain Eukaryota; kingdom Viridiplantae; phylum Streptophyta; class Magnoliopsida; order Rosales; family Rosaceae; genus Rosa; species Rosa multiflora. The sequence goes on from BDJD01003147.1 coordinate 169,626, forward strand.
TCGGAGACGTTTTGAGACCTATAAATCCCTTGAAGAGGAAGCTGTTCGGATGCGAGCCTGTTCCTGATTTCTGCTTGAATTCCCTCTCTTGCTCTACCCAAATCCTCCACATCTTACTTGAGACTGATATAAACACTTGGTAAGATTTTGGAACCATCAAGTTCCCCTTTCTTTCCTCGATTTTAGGGTCAATACATTCAAAACAACTCTTCCACATATTGAGAAGTTTCTGTTTCACTCTACATGTTTGAGATGGAGCGAATTTCTTGACCTGCAACTGGGCTCGATCCAATCAGCTCCCTCAGCTCTCTTTTCTGTTGAAACGCTCAAGAGAAACTCATCTTTTTTGTTAGTCTTTGGTGAGTATCATCCTTTCCATAAAACTCTATATTTTTGGGTTGTTACAACTCTTGCAGATTACAATTGGTCACTGTTGTTGCTGAAACCATGTTGCTTTCACTTAAAACCTTTCATTCTTTCTGATGTGTTGGATTTGTACTAGAACATGGTTATTTTGAACATTGAAATCACGCTTGATCAAAGAGTTTATTTGTGTTACTGTTGTCCAAACACCATGTCTTCAAAACATCATGTTAGTGAGCTACAAGCCCTTCCCCTTATAGTATTGAAGGGTGACTAAAACTTTAAGCCTTTAGAAGCTTTAGATACTTTCTATAGGTGTCTTAGAGTCTACTTAACCAGCCATTTTGGGTACCAAACGAGCTTTATACAAAAGAACCAATTTCTGCAGTTTTTCAGTTCCAGTATTATCTGACCCAGCTGCATTCCTTTCAAAACTGGAGCTGAACCGTTGACAATTTGGGATCAGCTCCTTCTGGAGAAAGATAGTAAACACATAGATGAACATTCCAGAATTTGAATCACCCCAAAATCATTTTTCTAGAATTAGTTATACAATTTTAAAATAGGTGGACAGAAGCTGATATTTCTGGAGAGAATCTGCACATCGTTTTACTTTAGCCTTTAAAACCTTTACACTTCACATGGCTTCACTCCAAAATTCTATAACCATTTCATTCTTACTGAGTTGGTTGTTAAACCATCTTCTTTCCAAAATTTTCCAAGAATCACCTCAAGTATTTTGGACACTTTTCCTTGCCCCTTAACAGTTCCTACTTAAACTCTGTTTCCAGCTTTTGACAATTCGTCTTCTAAAGATGTTTTTGCCACTTTTTCCTGAAAAACCAACTCTCCCTTAGAGCCCTAATGGTCTGGTTATTAGTTAGATTAGGTTAAAGGGAAGGTTTTCGTTGGAGAGTATTGGGTGTGAATAGCTAGCCTAGTTTATCGTGATTAATGTCACTTATTTGGTCTAGGCTTGATATCTTGGTAGGATCTTGTGAAGTGGTGGTTGCTACAAGGTTGCATTGAGGCCAAGTGCTGCAAGAGAAAGCTCGAGTTCCGGGTAGTGGATGCCTTTAAGCCTATCTATGCTTTTCTTGCATATACTATGTTTTATATGAGGCCTCTTGCATGGTTTTTGGAAATTATCTGTTTTACAATTGAAATGGTTTGCGTGGATTGGATTGATGTGTTGGCAATTGATGGGGATGTAAGGAGAGGTCAGTTCCTCCTTGAGCCACCGGTGGTGGGCACTGTGCTCCATGCCCTTGTTATTGAATACTCCCCTTTGTCTCTAGCCATGTGATTATTGAATTCCAGAAAGTGATTGGCTAGATGGACGGTTGTGATGGAAGTGTGAAAGATGATCAATTGCCGTGGGATTGTAATTACGTGGTGACGATCACGTGGATTACTTTTTCTCAAAACGATAAATCATATTTTTAAACTTAGATATGGAGGCGGGCATGGGCAATGACTGGATGTAGGAGCCTAACCCCTACTTTAGTTTGTTTTGTAGGTTGTTGTTGTCGAAGCTTGGGTATGAAGGATAATCCTTGGAGGCTAAAATTTGTTTTGTTTAAAGTTTATTTTATTTGGCTTGTTTGATTTCGTTAAATTTTATAACGTTATATATGGTTGATGATGTGTGTGTGATTGCTTACCACCAAAGTGGAATCCTAGGGTTAGAACCTCCATTTGAGTTTAGGTCCTAGTGGGCTAGACCTAGAAGACTCACGTAAATTAACATTCAATGAACTTAATGCAAACTTGGGCTAAGAACTAAAAATGACATAGGTTCTAAAACTCAACACAACACCAGCTTCCCTTCCTCTTCCTCGCCTAGTTCGTAATCTTGTGATTACGAGCCAAGCCCACTATACAAGCCCAAGAATTTCGGGCTTATAGATATCTTGTTTCCCAACCTAAAGGCCTTGTCTTTTTGAGGAATTCTAGGCCCAAAACACTTACTCCAAGTGTTGCGGGTGTAGGGTTCCTTGGGGAGGCGGCGCTGTGGTAATCCGGTCTCCAGGTCTCCACACGCCCAAAACCGGAGAAACATCCACCCTCCCTAGACCACACCACCGCCCTGAAAGCCCACTACATCTCTGAAACATCAATCCTCTCCCGGGCAGGAACGCCGGCCATGTCTGGTCAGGAGAGAACACACACCATCGGGTTTTTTCTTTTTTCCTAGGCGCGTTCTCCTTTAGGGTTTACGAGATTATGTTCAAATTGTCATGTTTATTGAATTTAAGGCTTTTAATACCAATAATTTGAAAAAGTGAGAAATAAGCAAATTATTATGTTGTTGATCCAAAATGTAAGGAACTTACTAGAAGATCATATCATGATTGAGATGTAGGTTAAGATGGAAAAGGAGGGAAGCGGATGCTCAAGATTCTTTCTACAAAAAGGTTGGTTATCTAAACAAAAATATTTTCAAAAAGTTTGGAAGCGGCGGTCCTCCCAGGATCGTGGTTTCTTAAATCTTCTCCATTATCATGGAGTTTATTCTAGGCTGCAGCCTAGTGGTACTTATGTTGGCCAGTTTCTTCGGCGGAGGCTGTGAGGAGGTGGTGATTTCTCTGTTGCAGTTTTTGGGTGGTGATCTGTTTAAGATTTGTGGTGGCATACCAGTGCTGAGGTATGATCTTACAGTTCCAGCAGGAGAGGATGTAGATGGTTGGATTGCGAGGGAAGATGATGGCTACGAGGGTTTGGATCAGCACGGTGGTTTGGGTCTTCTCTGTGGTGGCGATGTTATCTTGCGCAGTAGGTGGCTTTTGACCAGTGAGTGAGTCCGATTCTATACAGCCTTAGTCTGTCTGGGTCCATCGGTGGTGCAGATAGCAGAGGTTTCTCTTCTTTGGAGCTACGACATTGATGGGCTGGAAAGCTGCTTTCGAGTCGGCGGTGGACATGGTGGATGAGCCACATGCACCGAATCTGGTTTTGCAAATGGATCCAACTTTGGATCTGGATCTGGGATCCGGGTGGGCTTTCTGCTTGGACTTCGACCCACTTTTTTTGTGGAGTTTTTCTTCAAATTCTGGAATGGCTTGGGCCTCATGTGCATTACTGGTACTGGATTAGGGACCCAGGCTTATGGTATTTGTTCGTAAAAGATCGTCTGCCAACATGGCCATGTTCTGACACCCTTAGCCAGCTTCGATATTTAGGTGGGAGAGTGCCTTCATTCCAACGCCAAATTGATTTTTGTCAATTTGGGCGTTGGAGTTCGATGAGTAGTCAAACCACCAACTACTCAATTCACTACACGGCTGCAATCCGTAGTGTAAAATCAGCGCTGCGTCTTGACGTTGCTGCTCTTGCGTTATTAAGTTCTTATATTTCATATGTACTTTTCTTTTCGTACTGTTTTATTCCCTTCTTGATGTCTTTTGGCATCGTATCGTTTTAATTTTTCAATTTCAATAAATGGTTGACCTCTTTCGATTAAAAAAAAAAAAACTAAACTCCCATTCAACAAAAATAAAATAAAAACAAAAAAAAACAATATGAATAGCAAATTACCTATAACTACAATTTTAGCTCAAAAAAAAACAAAAAAAAACAAAAAAAAAACTCCTGTTCGACAAATGAAAACAAAGGGCAATTCATCATGTAATTATACACATCTACGTTAAATACAATAGAAGAAGTTGCACTGTATTGAATATTCACATTGCTCCATTAGTCTAATTTTGAAGTAGTGTCTCGGATATATATACAATTAGAATGGTATAATTGGTATCTCGACCCCATTACTGGTTAATTTCTATGTACACCTTTAAATTCTCTTTTGTATGGCAATGAGTAACACTGTAAAAATCGGAGAAACAAGGAAAAAAATATAAGGGAGAATCTGACTCAGAGTGCCTACTTCGACTTCACCATCTTCCAGCACGTAGTCAGATTTGTTGTCAATGAAAGCTTCAAAAAAATTCTGGTAGTCAGTGTTCCTCCAAGGTGAGCTCCTTGTAAACTTCATCATTTCCATGGCCTGCCAGATGCAAAAGTTCAATATACTTTAAGATGAAAATGAAAGCAACAGTATGAAAACATGCATGCTGAAAAAATTACATTTTGAAATGTGAAACACCATTTGCAAGAAGCCTCATAAGAAACATGCTACTATTCCAATTTGTATTTGGATCTTAGGATCAGAAATACTAACTTGTCCAACAAGCCAAATGCATGTGCGTGATATGCATCCAGTGATAATTGAAGTCATGGTTCATTTTCTTAATGGTTTCCAAGCTAAATAGGAATTGAAGAATGTACTGCACTTCATCACTTAGTTACCTGAAAGCTGAACATAAATTGCCTCGCTTTCTTGCTTACTCTAGCAGTTGGGTGGGATTGAAGCCTCTCATACATATCTCGAGCTTCTTTTGTCCTGTCAACCATCACTACTTTTTAGAATCCTTAGGTAAAGCAGAACAGTAAGCAAGACTAAGAAATTCTCATCCCTATTCAAGATCCACGTTAAAACCTTCAAAGGTATAATCATAAAACATGGTCTATGTTACATCTAGTAAAACCACATAATTAAGCAATGGAATTTGGAGGCATGCAATCAGTTTGACAACCTTGGCTGCAGTTACATTCTTGCTTACTAGATCAAAGATATTATAATTCTTAATCGGGGAAAATGAAATTTCCTGCTTAAACACAACTTAGTGCATCAGAAATGTTTACCGAGGTTTCAAGATTTAATATTGACATGACAATTTTGGTTGGTACATATTGATGCAACCTAAACAAGATGTTCAATAAACATAACCCATATAGGAAAACAATTAACATTAAGGTATCAACCTCTGTGGACCTAATACATGATCCTATTCATAGAGCATTAATTTAAGCATGCAAAATAGTAGCAAGAGACAAAGACATAAACATCATTCCATATTTGGATGCAGACTTGGCATTTGGTAGCAAGTGCCTTAATTATATATAAACTGTATAAATCGAAAGAAACACATCTAACTGTGCTTTCAGGAATCAAGATATCAATAGGTCAAACATTCTGTAAAATACAAGCAACAAATTTTTGTGATGATTAGAGTCATTATACAACAGGCGATTAAATACTCAAAGATAACACATGTACCTACTCAGGGAATCTTGACAAATAGACCACTGTAAAGCAGCCACCCCATGAAGCTCACTCTGTGAAAACAATTTTGCATGTAGAAATATAAGAATAATCAACAAAAGACATAAGGGACCGCTGGAGGTTCGAATAATGGCATGCCTGAAGAGAAAGACTAAGATGTAATGCAAAGCCATGGCTCATCTTAATACATATCTTCATTATTAACCGCAGTACTAGCTAAATTTAGAGACTGGTAACTATAGGACTAAGGACGGAGTCCCCTTGTCAACATTTGCATGGGTTTCAACGTCTTCGGTGTTTAGGAATACTAAAATAGCTCATTTGTCCCTATTTACTTAGATTGCAATATTGTTGTGCTGCTACTGCTAAGTATTTCTTTCTTCTTTCTTTGGTGTTGTTGCTGGTCTATCAAGGAGTTCTTCTCCATGGATGTCTTTTCCACTTTGTAGATTTTCTTTTTAATCAGTCATATTCTTTACCTTCAAAACCAAAAAAAAAAAAAAAAAAAACAGTACTGTAATCTTTGACAAACTCATTTATCAGCCCAGTACTAGGATTATGCATAGTAAAACAGTCATTGTTCATAAACATGAATGTTAAATATTTGCAATTTCACCATTTCAAGTTTCCCAAACTACGTTGAAACTAGCATGATGCTCAATCATCACAGGACCAAGCTTATCAGTAATGATGAAATATAGTAGACTTACTTATCAGGACTCAAAACACAGCTGAATTGTTTTGAACCAAACTATATCATTTATGACATTAAAATTGATGTTCAAGATAGATATCTGTACCATGAATACCATGGATAATAACAACCAAAGTAGCTACTTGGTAGGCCAGTGATGAATTGCAAATGAAAGTGACTGATCTGCAAAAGGCTCAGTTTGCAGAAAATTTCTAACATTCATCACTTGCATCGGAAAAAGCTCAATAATGATCCTGTTGAAGAATCCTTCTGGAAAAAAATTCCAAATGTGTATGCTGTACAGTAATTGCTTTTCAGCGAGTGGCAGAATTTGGATTCAGAATTTTTCAACCCAAAATTGTGCCTGATCTATAATATAAAGACGTGGTAGACCATTTAATTCAGATTTAGTAAGCACCCATACATAACAACTCCTATAAGTTACTTCTGCCATTGTATACACTGATAACATAAAAGATATCATGCCACTTAAAATCTTATCAAGTCTTCACATGTTTACACCAACAGTTGGGTTTGCCTACAGTACAATGCATCGGTAAATGAAGTACACCAGCTCGATACTGTGCTAGATTGACTCCATACAGTGGTACCGATATGTTAATGTACTGACTTCATGCAGTGGTAGACTAGGTTGGCCTGTTGCATGCAGCTGGTCTGCCATTCATGTACTGATATTTTATGTGCCACAGGCTTTCCTAATAGTGATGCAAAGAAATCTATTTGGCATGTACATTATTCTATTTGCATAACTGGAGAGTATGATAGTCTTATACCATTGTCAAAATATCATTTGTAATATTCTTTTAAACATGTGCAAGAAGCATTACCTTGAATGGTAACTTATACATAACTTTGTCATAGTAGCGTAATGCTTCCTTCAGCTTTCCGACGTTCATCAATGAGTCACCATCCTTTAATGTATGCATAGAAGTAATCAATTTTAGGAAACGATAATGTTCTATTGAATTCTTTAGAAGGAGATGATAATGAGCAAAATGTCAACACAAACATAACATCAAGATATTGTTTATAAAACTTAAAAGTATACAAGAAATTTGGGTTCCAAAATTGTATAATATCTTTAGGGAGCATTTTTCAAAGACTCAGGTTTATATCTTTACGTATTTTGTGATCAACAATTTTAAACACTCGAGATAAGTGAAGACATGTGGTAACTCTTGTAAGAACCTAAAATATTTCAACCAAACATTCCAGTATGACTAATTACTAAATAACAGATTGTATGTCAAGTTGTCAACCACAACAAACTTGTACATAGCAACCATAAAATGCATCTGATATTCCTGAGCAATATGAAGATAACTCAGAACCCTCTAGAATAGAGCTGGAAACATAAAATGCAATAACATTATTTTAAGTCTGAGCTTCAACGAAACAGATGAAGATTCCAAATCAATAAGAAGACAATAACAATCAAGGGAGGCCAGGGAAGAAAAGCTTTTAAATTCAAATAGAAAAAAGAAAGAAAAATTAAGCGAAGCAAACCTTCTCACAGTCCAATCTGAGCTTCGGATCAATGTTCAAGCCCATTTTAGTGTTGTAAGCAGCAACTAATTGTCTTGTTCGTTCCACTTTAGCAGCTTTTTCTTCCTGCGTTTCAAGCACTTCCCCGGGGCGTATAACTCGCCCACCACCAAACTGATCAAAGAAAGAAACCTCTGTAAAATCAAGTAGATCTTAAAGCCATTTCCCTACACACAGCATCAAAATCAGCTGTATCACAGTTTCAACATCTTCACTCCATAAATACACGTCACTAATATGTCATGTAAACAATGAACTATGTATCATTACCGTTTTTGAAATGTCATTGGGTCTGGGAAAGACTCCCCATGAAGAAACCTTTGGCTTGTAAAGATCCGGGGGATCATCTCCTTGAGGCTTGGGTGTGGCTGCACCGAAATTACTGGAGTCCCCAACAATAATCTCAACCTCAGGCAAGTTGCCCTGAGCAAAATCGTCTGCGATTGGAACCAACCCAGCTGGCAGTGCTCTGCCCTCCTTCTTATCGGCAAACCCAAGTCCCACAAAATCCATGCCCGACACTGACAATTTTGCCTTGCTTTTCTCATTTGCTTCAACACCCATGAAACAATTCAAGTCCTAATTTTAGCCCTTACATTTTCACACTTACATATTTCAATATTTCATTCTTCAGAAACATGAAGTAGCATTGATAAAAATTACCTGAAGATTTGTTAGTCCCTTTCTTCTTCTGCTTATACTCTCTAGCTCTCTCCATTGCAGTCTTAACAGCAGCAGGCAATTCGGCATTCCCAGGACTTGGCGGGTCAACTGGGGACGTCGTGGTTTCGGATTCGGCATTGGAATTGGGATTGGGATTGGGATTGGGTGGGTTGAGAGAAAAGAAGAGCTTTGAAGGGTGGGGCTTTGAGGAGGAGGGAAAGAGAGTGGGTCGGGAAGAGAGCCATGAAGAAGGTTGAAGGCAAGCCATTGCCATTGCCATACTTGGGTTTGTTGTCAAAACAGCGTCACTCACTCCCTTGCGATATCAATTAACAGGTGCCCCTCACGTGCCAAATATCTCTCTTT
>BDJD01003149.1:13238-25663 GCA_002564525.1 Rosa multiflora
AATATTTTTAAGTTACTGCTATCACTCAGTATGAAATTTGCATCTGAGGTGTATGTGTCATGGATCATAAAATTGCAGTACTACCATTTCTTAACTGATAAATTTTGAGGGTGCACACGTTTTATGAACCCTAATCTATGTTAAGAGGGTTTACATTGCCTCAACACTGCTTGAGTTTTTTTTTTTTTTTTTGGCTTTGTCTCATATGATCTTGACTCATTAAAGGAAAAAAAGAGTTTCAAGCTTTAGTACTATGCTCGACTCCTAACTAATTTGTCTAATTATGATAGATCATGTAATGTAATACCCCAAATTTTCATTATTAATTTCGGATGATTTTATGAAATTAACAAATTGTTTATTTGTACGATTATTTATTTTGTGGTGAAGTGAAAGTGTTTTGGACGAATAATTACTTGAAACGTTTATTTTTTTAGGGGTCAAAAGTTGACTTTTTATTCATTATGTTTCTCCAAAAACTTCCTTTATGAATGTTGTAAAGCATGTCGATACGAGTTTGTGGACATGCAGCACACTATTTCTTTAGATTTGTTAAGTGTTGGAATGCTGCAGGAGTGCATGTAAAATTGGGCCTGACTTTTGAGCCTCCTCTTTTAGTCAAAATAAATAAATCAGCCTACATCGAAACCACACCCCACCAAAAAATAATGCAACCGAATTAATCGGCTCAACCCATTTAAAATGAGGTTGCAGCTTGAAATATGGCCCAACCGCAAGAAGCAGTTTGGTAATAAATTTTTGCCCAAACCTAAACCTCACCATGCCCAGACCTAAACCTGACCCATAAAGAGAAAACATACAATAATAAATTTAGAACAATGACTATAAAAACCAAGAGTTAAAAAAACACAATGATCATCTAAAGCGGAAATTAGTCATGGAGAACATGCATGTCTCTACCATAATCATTAGCAAGAAAATTTGGGAGAGAATTTCACCAAATTAAATCATCATTCATAGCTCCTTATTGACAAGCTTGTATGCCAGATTGTTACTCTCCCGAAAGATATGTGATACTCAGAAATTAATCTGTTGTGACATGTAGATACAATTTAGTCAAGTGTTGCGCCTGATGTGGAGTTTTAAAACAGTGGACTACCAAGGAGGAATCTGTTTCAAGCCAAACATGTGTCCAATTCTGGACCCATGCAGCCCAAAGAGCCTCCAATAGCTGCAAGGACCTCAGCATCTATAGCACTTGGAATCACAGCTTTGAAAGAGAAAGCACACATAAAAACACCATCTGAGTTTTTAAAGATGTGCCTCCATATACTGCCATATATTTGGGCTTTTAAAAGATCCGTCAATGTTCACTTTAACCCAATGCTCTAGGGGAGGCTCCCATTGGACTTGGATGGAAAATGGAGCAGAAGCTCTCAACGGGGAAAGGCCCAGTAAATTGAAAGCCGGTATACCATTAACAGAAAAAGGACAAGAGGCGATGAGATATGATCTGTTGGTAAGTTATAAATCCAACATTGTAAAGGTGATATGTTAGATTTTTAATGGCATATATAAAGGTGGGTGGATTAAAGGTTTTAAAAAAAAAAAAACTGCAACTAATTCTCTGAAAAATATATATATATATATAATTTTTTTAAAAAGAGAGAGAAAAAGGACAAGATGTAAAATAATGGAAATTAAACTGCAACTAATTCCCTAAAACTCAAATAGAAACTTTATTTAAACTTCTTAACATTGTCATAACTCAAGATGTTATGCTCCTTCCATATTAGTTAGGCCGACTTGTGGCATTCAAAGTTGGGTTGAATGTGCCAATGGTGACTGTTTCAACCCTTAACGCTCAAGGCGATAATTCTCAATAATTCTAAAAAGCTTGTCGCAACCAAAAAGGCTTATTGCGGAGGAAGTTCAACTCTTTTGGTTCGACGTGCCGAATCTAACCTGGAGAATGTAATAAAATAGCTCAAAATATTGATCTTTCGTCTGAATTAATTTAATTGAGGCGAAAATTCGCCGTCTTCAAAGGCATAAGACATAGACCGGCCTATAGGGACAATGGATTTAGCTTACCGGCGGCTGATACTTAAAAATCATCATCGGTTTCATAGATATATACATTTGGTGTAATCGCTTACATATATGTTATTGGCTGTCCAACGCCATCACTTTTTTGGAGTTTTGTTTTTGGTATTATACGAGCATCATCAGCTTCTTTTTATGCTTAAGCTTTCTTTTCTTTTCTTTCCGGAAGGCCAAATCCGAATTATCAGTTTTTTATTTTTAATCGCCACATAAATAATTGGCCAGCCACACTAAAATAGACAATGTTAACTTACCTTGAAGTATTGTAATTGTGCTGATAAAATAAAAAATTTAAAATAAAAAAGGCATTTATAATTGCCAAGCACCAAGCACTGGAGCCTAGTCAAACTTTCAAAAACTGAGGCAACCAGGTCACACTCAAATGTTGGTCCATTAACTTTGGTGGGATTAAACATAAAACAATGATCATGGATTCATGGGGATCAGTCAATCAACAAAAACGAACGTTATTGGGCAAACAGAAAGAAAAAAAAATGAAACGAAAACAAAACATTCACTTTCTCCCATTTATAAATACATGTAGCATTAACATATGCAAGCACAGGCATACAAAGACTGATAATAGCAAAGCTTTTATCAGACTTAATGGAGAAGCAGGTAGCCGTTGTGGGAGCAGGGATCAGTGGCCTTCTTGCCTGCAAGTACACCCTTTCCAAGGGCTTTCGTCCCATTGTTTTCGAATCCACTAGCACCATTGGAGGCGTATGGACCAAGACTGTCGAGACTACAAAGCTCCAATCCCCTAAAGCATTCTACCAATTCTCGGATTTTCCATGGTCATCTTCAGTAACAGAGGACCATCCTAACCAGAATCAGGTATTAGAATATGTCCAATCGTATGCTCGCCATTTTGACTTGCTCAGGCACATCAAATTCAATACCAAAGTGTGTGGTATAGAGTATGAAGGTCCATCTAAGGATAAGATGCAATCTTGGAGTCTGTGGGGTGGCACTGGAGAGCCCTTCAGCTCGGAAGGGAAATGGAAAGTTATAGTAGAAGAGAAGCAAAACCTTTCCACTGAGGTATATGTGAAATGTAATTGTAGATTTTGATTTTCTCTATGTCAAGCATGTTGTCAGCCAGTTTATAATATTGTTATACTAATTGAGTTATTAACAAACAGACTTATTTGGTAGACTTTGTGATCCTCTGCATTGGACGATTCAGCGATGTTCCAAACATTCCTGAATTCACTCCGAACAAGGGACCGGAAGCATTCCATGGAAAGGTTATACACTCGATGGAATATGCTGACATGGATTACGAAAGCGCTGCTAAATTCGTGACAGGAAAGCAAGTAACAGTTGTTGGGTCTCAGAAATTTGCACTGGACATTGCAATGGAATGTTCAAATGCTAATGGTTATTAAAGACGTGATCATTTACTCATAGTTTGTATTTGACTTTTCTTCTTCGTTCTTATTTAGTATGTTTGTTTAATTTGCAGGGATAGAAAATCCATGCACATTGTTGTACAGAAAAGAACACTGGAATATTCCAGACCTATTTCCATGGGGTGTGCCTCTTGCATTTCTCTACTTCAATCGCTTCTCCGAGCTCTTGGTTCATAAGCCAGGCGAAGGCTTCCTGCTTAGTCTCCTTGCAACACTGCTTTCACCTCTGGTAAACTTGTGTTCAAGTTTTCATACTAGCTAGTCAATTTGTAAAGATTGATGTTTATTAATTAATCTGCAAGTATATGTATATATTGAACAGAGATGGGCGTTTTCAAAATTTGTGGAAACAGATGCAAATAACAAGCTAGGATTATACAAGTATGGGATGGTACCTAAGCATACATTCCTTCAAGATATTAGTTCTTGTGTGATAGCTATAGTGCCTGAAAAGTTTTATGACCGAGTGCAAGAGGGAAGCATTATACTCAAGAAATCTCCGAGCTACTTCGGATTTTGCAAAGAAGGAATTTTGGTTGAAGGGGAAGTCTCGCCTCTGAAGACGGATTTGGTCATATTGGCTACAGGGTTTAGAGGTGAGAAGAAGCTCAAAGACATCTTTGTATCTCCCACCTTTCAGGACTACATGATGGGACCGCCAGAGGCAATACTGCCCCTCTACAGGTTAACTAGCACTTACTTTTCAATAGATATTGTTATATAGGGTAACATTTTCTTGTCGGAAACCTAACATTTTATAGGGTGGACTGTATATCTCAACATATAATTTTTTCAGGCATTGCATAAATGGACGAATTCCACAGCTAGCTGTAATCGGATTCTCCGAGAGTATCTCAAACTTGTACACCTCCGAGATGAGATGCAAATGGGTAACCGAGCTTCTTAGAGGCACGTTTAAGGTACCAAGCATAAAAGAAATGGAAAAGGATGTGAAGAAATGGGACGAATATGCGAAGCGATATGGTGGAGAATACTACCGGAGATCATGCATAAATGCCCTTCATGTATGGTACAATGACCAATTGTGCAAGGACATGGGATGGAACCCCAAGAGGAAGACGGGACTTCTTGCTGAACTTTTTGAGCCTTATGGCCCAATGGATTATGTTTCCCCCTAAAATAGTTAACACTTGCAAAGAATCAATGAGTATGGATATCAATTTGTATTATATCTTAATATACGTTGGTAATCTTCCCACCTGAAAAACAAATGCTGTCGAGATTTTTTCGTGTGTCCCTCACTAAAGAATGATATTTGGCTAAAATCGTTTTTCTATTCATTGATCAACATAAATATATACAAAGTGGTATCCTTGTACAACACGAAGACTCCTTATGTTTAGGAGAACAAGAAAGGAAAAACAACCTATGCTAGCTATACAATCAAAACAGAATGATATTACAATCAAGGTAGAATTCTATGTTATCAAATCTTCTTGATACATAACCAAATTAAGCATACTTTCTAATACTCCCCCTCAAGTTGGAGAGTGTATGTCAATAACTCCCAACTTGCACAATAGAGATTTGAATTTTTCTTTCCCCAAAGCCTTGGTAAATACATCAGCTAACTGTTGTGATGAAGCAACATGCCTGGTTACAATTTTACCTTCTAGAATTTTATCTCTAATAAAGTGGTAGTCCATTTCAATGTGCCTAGTTCTCTCATGAAACACCGGATTCGCGGCAATGCGCAATGCCGCTTGATTGTCACAATGTAAAATGGCAGGCATAGAAACAGGCAAATGCAAATCTGCTAATAAGTAACGTAACCAAGTGAGTTCACAACAAGTACATGCCATGGCCCTGTATTCCGCTTATGCACTTGACAATGACATGGTCTTTTGTCTCTTTGTTCTCCATGAAATTAAAGAATGTCCAAGAACACATAGTAACCAGTAATTGAGCGGCGAGTGATGGGACAATCCACCCAATCTGAATAGCAAAAAGCTCTTAAATTTAATGAACTATTAGAGTGCAGTAGTAAACCTTAACCTGGAGAGGATTTCAAGTACCGTACAACTCTAAGGGCAGCCGCCGTATGTTGTTGGTGTGGTTCATGCATAAAGCGGCTTAGGACATGCACTGAGTATGTAATGTTTGGTCTGGTGATCGTCAGATAAATCAATCGGCCTACCAGACGCCGATATGCTACTGGATCTCTTAGCGGCTCACCCTTGTTCCAAAGTTTGCACTCCTCCATATGAAACTCGATTGGTTTAGCTCCCAAGTAGCCACTATCCTTTATAATTTCTAGTGCGTACTTTCTTTGAGATAAGTAAATTTTCTTCTTTGAACATGCTATCTCAATGCCCAAAAAAAACTTCAACTCTCCAAGGTCCTTGATACGAAACTGTGCATGGAGGAACTGCTTGAGAGCATGTATAGATTTTGTGCAATTGCCTGTAATCATAATATTGTCCACATATATCAAAAGAGCAGTGAAAGAATCACCATCCTTATGAACAAACAACGAATAATCTGCTTTGGATTGTGTAAACCCCACACGAATAATGGGGAGGTAGTCAATTTTGAAAACCACTGTTGAGATGCCTGTTTTAATCCGTACAAGGATTTATTGAGGCGACATACAAGGTTCTCCCCCTGTCGTTGGAGACCAGGAGGAGGGGACATATATATTTCTTCATGCAAATCTCCATTAAGGAAAGCATTATTAACATCCAATTGATGTAAAGGCCAACCGAAACTAGCAGCAATAGCAAGGAGACAGCGAACAGTTACCATTTTTGAAATTGGGGAAAAAGTTTCATGATAATCAATGCCGGCTGTTTGGGTGAAACCTTTGGCCACAAGACGCGCTTTATAGTGCTCAACATATCCATCAGCATGATACTTAATGCAGTAACCATTTGTATCCTATAGGAAGCTTGCCAGGAAGTAAAGGGACAAAAGTCCATGTATTGTTTATCAATGAGAGCCTGCAATTCAAAAGTCATAGCCTGCTGCCATTTTGGCTCAGATGTAGCAATTTCATAAGAGAAGGGCTACACCGCCTGACTGATATTGGCAACATAAGCAAGATGTGTAGGTGAATATCTATGGTAAGACAAGAATTGATGAAGGGGATATCTCGTACCTAATGTGGAAATTGGTGAGGACGATGATTGGGATTGTGGAAGCAGCATTACCTGCGAGTAGACGTAGTCCTTGAGGCGTACTTTGGGAGCGACTGAGAGGCCAAGCAATGGGAACGAGAATATCAGCAACCACATTAATGGGTTCAATTGGATTTAGGGCAGGAACAGCATCCAAACCGGCAGGAGGTAGAGGAGGCTCATGTTCTGGAGAAAGAGGCACATGGTCGGATTCAGTAGCTGGAGCTGTGGAAGAAGGCAAAGAGGAAAGTGCATCAACATCGGCGTTGGAAGAAGAAACAGGTGCAGGAAGATCGGTGTTTGGCATATGCGGTGTTGGAGAATGAGAATGAGAGAAGGAGAATGGATCGGGTACAACAGTAATGGGTATGGATTGGGCTGGTGGGTTGGATTCTGAATGTGGTGCCTTTTGTGGTGAGTGATGGAAAGTATCTTCCATAAATATGACATCCCAGTTTGTGAATATTTTCCTAGTTTCAATGTCATACAATTTGTAGGCTTTCTGCCCCATGGGATAACCAATAAAGATACATTTACGAACTCGAGGATCAAATTTGGAAGATGGATTGACTGAGGTAGCAAAGGCAATACAGCCAAAAACCCTCATACGAGAATAATTAGGGAGTTTTCCGTAAAGTACCTCAAATGGTGTTTTCTTGTTTAACAACAAAGTGGGAAGACGGTTAATGTTGTAAACAGCTGTAAGGACGCATTCACCCCAAAAAGAAATAGGGAGATGTGATTGAAAACGAAGGGCACAGTTGTTTCAAGGATATGTCGATGTTTTCGTTCAACAACACCGTTTTGCTGAGGTGTATAGACACAAGATCGTTGAAAAATTACACCCTGCTCAAGAAAAAAATCTTGCAAAGAAAGAAATTCGGCTCCATTATCGGAGCGAAATTGTTGGACCTTAGTATTAAATTGAGTCGCAACATAATTGAAAAATTGGCGGAGTAATGTTTGCGTTTCACTTTTGTGACGCATCAAAAATACCCAAGTGAATCGAGAAAAATCATCAACGATAGTTAAAAAATAATATGCACCAGAATGAGAGGGAGTCTTATATCGACCCCAAATGTCACAGTGAATAAGGGAAAAAATCTTGGTAGTTGAAATTGAACTAAGCGACGAAGGTTGACGAGTTTGTTTCGCCAATGGACAAACATCACATTGATGACTACAATCAAACTTGAAATGAAGATTATTATTTGCTAAATATTGTAAACGTGAAGAGGAAGGGTGGCCAAGGAGTCGATGGCATAGGTTGGAAGAGATGGTTAAATTGAAAGCAAAGCGGTTAGATGGAGGAATGGAAGCCAACGCCACCAAATAGTATAGGTCACCACGTCGCTTACCCACACCAATCATCATCCTCGTAACCAAGTCATGCAGAACACACCAAGACGAAAAAAATGTCACCGAACAACTCATGTCATCAATTGTCTTACCAACAGATAAAATATCTATTTTGAAACTTGGTACACATAGAACATTGTTTATGCTAAATGAATTTGTGAATTGTATGGCACCACTCATAGTAATACTTTCTCTGTCCCCACTAGGCAAACAAACTGGTGGCATGGAAGAATATGAATCAATAGTGGTTAAAGATTGTAGAGATGAAGTTATGTGATGAGTTGCCCCGTTGTCAATGATCCAACGATTAGGAGCAACTAAAGACAAACCTTCACAAAATTCAGAAAGTGATGCCGAGGCTGCATTGGCTTGAGGAGTAGTTGCTTTTGGATTCATTGCTGCAATTACTTGAACATATTGTGCTTCAGTGAGATTTGGCAGGACACCTTGGAGTTCTTGAAAGCTAGGAACATGATCACTTGCATCCACGGAATTGGCAGAAGCATATGTCTTGGTTCGGTTGCCATAATTGCTAGATTTCTTGCCATAATTTCCTTGGAAAGAACTCTGAGTTTTATTGCCTTTGGCCTCTGAGTTTCGATCTTCATCTACATTCTTGTGTTTGGGATGCCCAGGAAAGTATCCATTCTTCTTCCAACATGTTGCCTCCCTATGAAACTCTCCCCCACAATAGGTACATTCAAAAGGCTCTTTGTTTCGATTTCCTGGATTGCTTGTCTTTGACCTCCAATTGTTGTTGCTACCGCACACCATCATAGTTACCATATTCAATGGCATAGCAGAATAGCCTAACTCACGCTGCTTTTCTTCCTGTTTAACTTAAGCATATGCCTAACGAACAGAAGGTAAGGGATTCATCAATAATATTTGTCCATGCATACCTGAATATGTCTCATTGAGTCCCATGAGAAATTGCATCAATTTGGTTCGATCATTTTGAGCACCAGTACATGAAGTTGAGCTGTAGGTAGAGAGCTCATCCCATAATCCTTTCAACTTTGTATAGTAAGTAGAAATTGACATCTGACCTTGTTCGATCCTGTATATATCTCGTTGAATCTGAAATATGTGTGGAGCATTCCCAAGTGAGAATCTCTCACGAAGATCCTCCCAAATAGTGCGAGGAGTGTTGTAGGAGAGAACGGAATCAGACAAGTCTAGTTCCAAAGAGTTGAGAATCCAGGAAAGTACCATATCATTGCATCGTTGCCAAAGGGCATGCTCATCAGGATCAGATTCTTCATCTGAGCAGAATGTGGCAGATTTGTTTACCAAATCATTGCCTAAGGCCATATTTGAGAGATATGTAAAAAATTAGGAATGCAAAGACTTTCCAAACTCTCTTGACTAATATAAGGATCAGGGGGAGGTGTAGACATTTGGGGGAGTCTAACACACACATGTCATCATTAAATGTAATAGATGCGTTGTGCTCTTTTCCTTCGACCAAGGTATATTTTTTGTCCCACATGGTTTTTATTGTTACTTGGCAAGGTTCTTAGTGACGCAACAATTCATGCATCATTTCGTCTTTGATTTGGCACAAGGGGGAGTGTTAAAGAAAAAACATATTATGTGCCTTCGTCAAAGTAACTGATGAAGATGGAATTAAGGAACTAGTGATTACATATCAATCAGCATTTACTATCATTATTATAATTGATATTTCCATTGTAATTCTCTCCATATATAAAGGGACTATCAAATGAAATGAGTAGACCAATTCTCATTTACTTTTACAAAAGACTCCTTATTTCTCCTCCTATTTAGTTCGACTAAATAATTAAAAAAATAAAACTTCCTTTGTTCTAGCTACTGTTCACCTGTTTCTCAAACCCTAAAAGCTTATCTTTCTTCCTCCTCTCTCACTACGGCAATGAATTGAATTGAAAAGTTGAGAAGCTTCTTGATTGATTGGGTGACGATTAAAGGTTTGTCCATCTCTCCTTTCTCTCTATTAGTTTTCTTAGTGAACCATATAAACCAACTGACTATGTCTAAATTGTCCCTGAGGGTAGCAACGCATCTCTCTCGTTCCGGTTCGATTAGGTGGGGTGAGGGCAGCAACGCATGTCTTTCTAAATATTAAGTTGATTTTGTACACAATGTTAGGTATATATAAACGTACAGCAGACGTGTAGACAGATACAAACTTCTAGCCTAGAGCTTTGCATTCGACTTTCAGGTGCACTGAGAATTGGTAAGCAAAAATATTTTGAAAGGATGGATAAAGTAGGTCTAAGAGAATCTGCATTCAATTTAAGTCTCTGAGGTTGTACTTGCATTCAATTTACGTGGAGCTCTCCATTTTGTTTTAATCGATATATGTGATTTATAGCTATTGAACTGTAGTATAGGAACAACAATTGATTGTTCTAGGACCTGTTATTAAACAAGAGTTAGAAGGTTGTGTAATTTTCTATATTAGTTTGATCTTGTTCCCTCTTTATTTATTTATTTTTTGTTGCAGAGAATTGGGAAATTTCTATTGTATTCATCTCACCATGAGGTTTATATAGGGTTACATCATGTATACAAAAGGCAGTACATAATAGCTATACTAATGAATCGTACATTACAAGTATGTCAATCGCATGCATTACGAGTTTGTCAATCGCATACATGACGAGTCTGTCAATCACATACATTAAGCAATACCTATTGCATGAATAGTCATTATCATTTACAACACTCCCCCTTGGATATTCCATGTCAATAGTGTTGCCTCTGCTATGCGCTTCTAAGTTGCCTCGTCAAAAACCTTACCAAGTAATAAAAATCCTATGGGAAAAAACAACCTTGGTCGAAGGAGAAAAAGAGCACAACGCTTGTGAATGTGGAGTAGTCGGTATCCTTCCACACTCCCCCTTGTGCCGCTCAAACTCGGTGATGATGTTTTGATCGTTGCCTCACTAAAAACCTTGCCAGGTAACAAAAACCCTGTGGGACAAAAATAACCCTGGTCGAAGGGCAAAAAGAGCACAACACATCATTCACTCTTCAAGATCAAACATGTAGACATCATACCTCCCCCTGATGTTAAGGTCTCCCCCTGATTTCTACAATTATGGGAGTTCGGATTTAGGTAACGACTTGGTAAACAAGTCCGCTACATTATCCTCTGAACAGATTTGATTCACTTCAATATTTAGAAGTGTTTGTTGTTGCTGATTGTAAAAGAACTTAGGTGATATATGCTTGGTGTTGTCGCCCTTGATGAAACCTTACTTAATTTACTCAATACAAGCTGCATTATCATCATAAATGCATGTAGGTTCATCTATGGTAGACTTCAAAACACAAGTTCTTCGAATGCGTCTAACTACAGACCTTAGCCATATGCATTCTCGCACAGCTTCATGTAGAGCGATAGTCTCTACATGATTTGAGGAAGTAGTAACAAGGGTCTGCTTTGTAGACCTCCAAGATATCGCAGTGTTTCCCATGGTAAAAACATAACCCATTTGGGAGCGACCTTTGTGAGGGTCAGAGAGATACTCTGCATCAGCAAAACTCATCAAGACATCGTTGTCATTTTGATGGAAGGGAGGAGGAGCACGGAAGGTGGTGTTTTTCCTTGTAGAGTCTGATCCCACACTTCCGTTATTTCTTTTCTCTCTGTAGGGATAGAATAAGCCCATATCAATCGTACCTCTCAAGTATCAAAAGATTGTCTTTATGCCAATTCAATGGCGGCGTGTTGGCGCAGAACTGTGTCAAGCTAACAAGTGCACTGCGAATGTAATGTCCGGTCTTGTGCATTGAGCTAAGTATAATAATGCGCCGATTGCACTTAGATAGGGCACTTCAGCCTCTAATAAGTCTTCGTCCTCATCCCTTGGACAAAACGGATCTTTTTCAGGCTCAAGACTACGACCGATCAT
Organism: Rosa multiflora; assembly: GCA_002564525.1. Taxonomy (NCBI): domain Eukaryota; kingdom Viridiplantae; phylum Streptophyta; class Magnoliopsida; order Rosales; family Rosaceae; genus Rosa; species Rosa multiflora. The sequence goes on from BDJD01003149.1 coordinate 25,122, forward strand.
GGGAGTACTCACAGGTTTTGCTTTATCTTCATTAAAACACCTTAATAATTTTTGAGTATATGCTGACTGATGGATCATAATCCCATCACTACAGTACTCGAGTTCTAGTCCGAGGCAAAACCGTGTTTTCCCAAGATCTTTCATCTCAAATTCAGATTTCAAGTACTTAGCAGTTTCCTTTAACTCATCCAAAGTTCCAATTAGGTTCATGTCATCGACATAAACTGCTACAATTGCAAATCTGGAACTTGTCCTTTTTATAAACACGCATGGGCATATTTCATTGTTCTCATATCCCTTCCCAATCAAGTAGTCACTTAGACGGTTATACCACATTCGTCCGGATTGTTTCAATCCATATAGTTAGCGTCTCAATCTTATTGAAAACGCGCTCCGTGGTTTAGAGCTACTTGACTTGGGTAATTGGAGTCCATCTGGAACCTTCATATATATATATATATATATATATATATATATATATGAATCTAGATCCCCATAGAGATATGCTGTAACCACATCCATAAGCTGCATGTCAAGTTTTT
>BDJD01003149.1:53978-64928 GCA_002564525.1 Rosa multiflora
CTTAATACTCAATAACATTCTTCTGGAACGTGGAGATTATAAGGCCTCATTAATGGTAGGTTCAGTACCATTGGACAACATACAGTGAGTTTTGCCATAACCCTTTATCAGGTTAGATTGGCCTAATACGGTTATCACAGAGGTATGAATAGACATAAGTTTGAAAAATATCTCCGATCTGGGAGTATAATGTGCGTAATAGCACTTTTAACCAGACAACAAACTTCCCCACAAGACATGCCTATTCATAAATTTAATTCAATGGATCACATGTATAAATGAGTTTATTGAATTAAATATATTCGAACATAACCTCATTTCTATAATCCAAAATAATTGAAAACATAAATCACCAAAATCCGAAGATGTTTCATTCATTAAGATGAAATAGATATGGAACAAGGGGCCAATTATACCCATGTCTTCGAGTTCTAATCCTCAATATGTTTAGTAACTGGCTGAAAATCCATTATATCTAGTGTGGAATCGATAGAAAATGACCCTTCAATAAAGTTGGTATTTTGAGTTCCGCGACTGGCGTAATACTCATTTACTTCTTCGACTATAGCACAACAGGTGCGAGACCAGTAGTCAATTCCTCCACATTGATAACAAAGATCATGTTGATTTTGGTGGCAGCGGGCCGAACCAGTGTTTCCACTTTGGCTTGTTGGGCAGGGGTACTATAACATGGGGCCATATTTTGGGGTGGTTATATGGGACATTTATGGGCCTACCTCTCTTTTCTTGTCTCGAAAGATCGGATTTTTTTTTCTTCCACCGCCACAATTTCTGCTTTCGCGATTAGGTTTGCGATGAGTAACATGATTTGCTTCAAGCAAAAGTGTTGCTTAGGTACGGATGGGCTTGGCATGATCATTCCTCAACAGGAGGTTGTTGTTCATTTCAGTGAGCAACAAGATAGTGATCAATTCTAAGAATTAGTAAAGTGCCTCTCCTTGTATTCTTTTGGGCAGCTGGGCTTGTTCAATATCTTGCTAATCATGTCTTGCTTCAGGAAAGAAAATGGTCATTTGGTGGTTAAAGTACCCTTCCAGAGCGACCCAAAGAGTCTGTGGATCCTCTTCATCGGATACTCAAGTTGGAGTGCTTTCTCCATATGTTTCTTTATGAACATTATGACACTCGCCTTAAAAGCCTTAGTGACGACATTGTCAAGAGTATCGATTGTTGATCTCATCTTCTTTGTAGTCAGATGAATTTTCACATCTTGAGTCCATTTTAGATAGTTTCTTCCGGAAACCTCCAAAGCAACAAAGTCAAACATGTTGAGATTTGACATTTCTTATAGGAAAGGAACACATAATATTAGTGCTTTGGGTAATATCATCCATAAGCAAGTAATGAGAACTTCAGGTTCTATAACATGGTATGAAAAATCGGATTAGACATATAAAAGCTACTGGTTTTATCATGTGTGGTGAATTTATGAAGGAAACTTCAAGTTTCTTAAATGGCATTATCGAAACTACAAGTTCGATTTATATATGAACTACTGGTTCATTTAGAACTTCTAGTTCATTAGGTACCTGCATTTTCTACACATATATTCTAGTGTGAAAATTTAGACAAGTAACACAATAATATTGAATTGAGCAAATTAAAATAATCTCACAAATTTAGATAAATAAAAATCACAAATCAATTGAGATATTAATTGCATGCTACTAATATAACAAATTAATTATCACACAATTATGTGAATAAATGCTTCTAGCAATTAATTACACATATTAGATATGGTGAATCTATTTACAATATGAAATCATTTTTCCTTTTATTTTTGATTCTGCTGGACCAAAGAAGGAGTGGGCTTGATAGTGAAGCCTATCGGGCTTAGTCTGCAGGCTTTGACCCAGGCTTTCATGCGTAAGTCAAATGGTGTGTGAGATCTGTTGGGCTGCTAGGTCCCGCAGAGGGAGAGTGGGCCTGCTGGGCTCAGGTTGGTCTGCCAAAGCATGAAAAATTATTACTCAACCCTTTCGGTAACTCCAATTGAATACGACCAGGTAAGGAAGGATGAGGTTTAGGTGGAGCGAGGCTCACTTAAGTACACGGCCTCATCTGAACCTTGCCTAGACATCGCATCCAACTGGATGAGCCTACTTTGAGAAGGTTCATAACCTTTGTTATGGCAACACGTGGCGAACTTCTGTTCTGACCTTGTAGGTTAGGCCTGAGCTTCTGGCTCGGGTTTGTTGTTGTGTCTTTGGGCTTGATTTGAGCTTCTGACTCAGCCTCATTTAATATTCACCATTAACCTGTCTTTTTTTTTTTTCCTTAAATGCTTCTGGCATTAACGCTTCATTAACCCCATAAATATTACATAATCATTATGGCAATAAACTTAATGTACAGTATTAAGAAATTGTAATGAAGTAAATAAATATCGTAAAGTCAATAATGAAATCATTATGGTGATGAGCGTAATATACGGCATTAATTAACAGGAAATGATGCACATTATTATGGCAATGATTTGAATAAACACTTCTGGCATTATAGTAATATTAAATAGGAATCCTACATGTCAATGAGTCATTATATATGTCAATCAAATCCAAAAACATGAACAAATATATACGACAGATATATATGTATCAACCAAATAAGTTAATAAAGTAAATTTGGGGGTTCATGCATCATGGTGATTGTTCATATAATGAAGTTTGAAAACATGAATTAAAATTAGAATTTGGAGAACTTAACTCAATGTAGAATGGATGAATCTTCATCTTATTTGTGCAGAACTGAGAAGGTTGTCTTCTCAGCCAATCCAACCAATCCAATAGCTTGGGAGTTCTTAGAGCTTGTCGTGCTGATAACGTGTAGTAAAACGATAGTAAAAGAGTTTGAGAGAAGAGAGAAATGACACAGAGGATAGAGAGTGTGAAGAACGAAGTATGAGAAATGGAGTGATCCTATTCATCTCACAATGAGGTTTATATAGGAGTACCTCAGGTTTACAAAAAGTAACTATTTAACGATTACATCAATCACTCGTCTGATTACAATTAATCAATCACTAATTATATTCTGTTAATCACCAATCAATCTTAATTGGCGTATATCACACAACACTAATTGCTATTACATGAATAGCCACATTAATATTTACAACAAACCGGACCACTTTTGAACTCCCCCTCAGCCAATAACAAAGTAACAAAATCTTCCTCATATTATACTATCAGATTGTTATTCAAACTGTGCATAAACTAGACCTTAGATATGATATTGTAGATTCACAAAAAAGGTTTCATGTAAACACTAAAAAGGGACAAGAAATGGCAGAAAAATTAATCATGATAGATGTAAGCTTAGATCAGAGAACCTACTGATGATATCCCCATCATATTCAGAAACAACCCAGATCCCAAAGACAAGGCTAGCACCTCAAACATGTCGATGCCAAGTGCAAAAAGTTAGGCTGTTGACTCTGAAGATCATTGCTTTCTCTCAGCAGGTACAGATTTTCCATTAGTAATGTCTTCATAAGCATTTTCTGTACACAGTAAGCCTAAATCAGTTACTAACACTCAACCAAATTTATGAATGACAAAGATGGCCAAAGAGTTAACCAAAAATTTAACTTCACCTATAGTAGAAGCTTTACTTGCAGACTTTGCAATATCTTCAGCCACAAAAGATGTAGCAACACTGAGGAGAGGGATATTAAATAGTTTTGATATATAATTAAAGATGTTCATTGATACACCAGCTGAGGCCAACTCCACAGAGCCTATGGGAAGAAGGAAAAAAAAAATTATACTCCAAAAGAAAAACAAAAACAGTGAGAGCTCCGAATTAATATAAGTTTAGATTCAAACTTGTTTCAAGGAGTGAAGCATACCCAGTCTACCAATATAAGCAGTCTCCATCAGCATTTGATTGCCTGACCCACAATTGCAGGTAAGGAAAGCATCAGCAGCTCGCGTTTCACATTTGGAGAGTTGCTTCAGGGATAGGAATGTCACTCAACTCACTGTGATTCATGGACGGGGAAACAAGAGACACACAAAAGAATCATACACATAAAACAAGCAAATCAAGGATGTCATAAGAAGGCAGCAAAGTCCAAATCCTGTATCACCTAACACTACTTGAGGATTTCAGAAACTATCTGAAGTAGACCGACCCCCAAAAGCTTTTGCTAGTAATGGTTTCCAGATCAACTTCATATAAAACTAGCTTCCATGCCCAGATAATATCAGAACGGAGGGGAAGTGGAAAAAAGCAACTGGCAGATAAAGTGAGGGAGAGGCTTCCACTAAATTAGAGAAAATATTTCAAAATCTATAAACTTTCAAAATATATCAAGCTCATATTTACCATTCCCTACACACAAAAAAAAATCAGAGATTTTACAGATGCATCTAGTGAATTTGAAAGAAGAATAAAAATTTCTTTGTATGGGAAAGAGTAATTCAGTCCTTAATGTATGCCAACCTTATGTCCAAATTGTGCATAATAACAATATATTAGAAAAAGTGAAGCAAACTAATAAATTGAAACCATCAAAGAAGAAAAATAAAATAGAAGCAAAATGATAAAAGCAGCATTTTCAGGAAAGAGAATCAAGCAAAAATCTACACATAACAAAGTTAAGGTCTTACGGTTCATCACGATCAACAGTTAGGGGAGCATGCATTTCCTTAAGAATCACCTTTTCCTCAACCTCAGAGCAACCCACGCCAAACTCCGAACTCAATTGATTAGCCACCACCAGAAAACGGGTCCTTCTGCGATGAGTAACTAGCCGCGAGTAATGTGATCTATGCTTAGATGATAGATTGCTGCCCCCCACAGCACTGACATTGCTCAAATCCTTTCTATTACTTAGTGCCACAAACTTAGCTTCCCTTTGGCGCACTGAATACACCCTATCTTTCTTAGTTATGTTGGATTTGAATCAATGAATTGAAAATATGCTTCTACAATATATAAGTAATTACAGCAATAATTTATACAATAATATATGGATTACAATACTCAACCTGTATCTGAGATAAAGGAATTGTAATTGCAAGAGAAACTGACTTGTGATTCGATAGAGGCTTGCAGATTGACAATGTCCTTTAGACAAAATTTCACCCCTACTCAGTGCTTGTAGTTCGTTAGGCTTCTGTCCACCAGGATACAACTATCGATAATCCAAGAGCCTAGCACCAGTCCTTGGATTTTAGCGAACGTACTAAGTGTTTTTCTCTCTGAAGGAAAGGAAGGAAAAATAAATCTGTGTATAGGAGAGGAAGACCTGTTGGGTTTATATAATGTTTGAGACACCACTTCAGTTTAAATTGAAGAGGTAAGTTGCCTTTCAATAACCTCTTTAGTTCAAATTCAAAAGGTAAGTTGATCAGACTTGTACTTTTGAATTCAACCGTCAAAAACTGAATTCTATTCCACCACCGTTTGGAAATCTCATTGAGGAAGATCCAAGTGAGGTGAAAATCCCCATGAGATGGATCCGAGTGAGGAAGACAATCTTAGAGATCTAATATCCCCTTGAGATGGATCCGAGTGAGGAAGAAAAGCCTTGACAGATCCTTTTGAGACAGATCTAATCCTCCTCAATAGAAACCTATTTCTATATATTCAAACTCTAACAGTCCCCCACATTTGAATAGAAAGATGAATATAAGGAACTATGGCAGAATTGTACTAATGATGAAACATTTCGAGAGAAATTTGGAATTGATACGCACCAGGAGAGGTACCTTTTGGACTTGAACCTACCTTAGTGAATACTTATCGGACGTACTTGGTGACGCAGTGGATATAAAATCTTGAACTGTGCACCGTTGTAGTAGGCCAAGACAACAAGCATCACACGTATCACTTCCGACACTTTTCAGTTCATACGTTTGTGTTCATTTTGGTCCTGAACAAATCCCATATTCATGAGAGCTTTAGAGAACTTAGCCATGTAATTCTCATAAATGCAACCCCACATTTACTTTCGTATAGATAACACCTAATTTATGAATATCCTGCTATATTCCTCTTGAAATGTAAGAGATTAGTGTCGTTAAGAATATTGAATTCAACCTTTCACTTCGTCACATGTAACACACTTTTCCCATCTTAGGAATGAGTTATGTTGTGTGTTCAAAGTTTTGAATCTTACTAAACTAGTTTGCCTATTGAACCTAGACCATGGGATCTCCAATCAACTAGGTTAGGTTTCCGCCAAGTTTGATTCATTGAATTTGCTTTAAACCCATTCCCCTCGATGTATACTTTACTTGCTCTCTAGGTATACCTTTTGTAAGAGGATCTGCAATATTCTCTTTTGATTTAACATAGTCAATGGAAATAATTCCATTTTTGAGCATTTCCTTGATTGTATTATGGCTACGTCTTATGTGCCTCGATTTCCCATTATATATATGGCTTTTTGCTCTAGCTATTGTTGACATGCAGTCACATTGTATGCAAATAGCTGTAAGAGGCTTAGGCCACAATGGAATGTCATCTAAGAAATTGTGAAGCCATTCTGCTTCTTCTCCAGCTTTATCTAAGGCTATAAATTCAGATTCCATTGTTGATCGTGCTATACACATTTGCTTTGATGATTTCCAAGATACTGCTGCACCTTCAAGAGTGAAGACATATCCACTTGTGGATTTAGATTCATTGCAATTTGAAATCCAATTAGCATCAGTATAGCCTTCTAATATGGGAGGGTATCTTGTGTAGTGCAACCCATAATCAATTGTATACTTTAAGTACCTTAGTACTCTTATCAAAGCCTCCCAATGATCTTGTCCAGGATTGTTGGTGTATCTACTAAGCCTACTGATGGAATAAGCTATATCCGGCCTAGTACTATTCATAATGTACATTAAACATCCGATTACCTGAGAGTACTCCAATTCACCAACATTTTTCTTTAACTTGTTGTTGGCATCAAAAGGAGTTACGGCATAATTGCTATCAAAGTGACCAAATTTCTTGAGTACTTTTTCCACATAGTGGGATTGAGTTAAAACATATCCATTTGCACTCCTTTGAATGCGAATGCCAAGAATCACATCAGCTCTTCCCATATCTTTCATATCAAACTTAGAGTTCAACATTTTCTTTGTGGAGTTTATGACATCTATAAGTTGGATCCCAAGATAAGCATGTCATCTACATATAAACATATAATGACACAAGAATTTTTAAAATTCTTTATGTAAACACATTTGTCACATTCATTGATCTTAAAACCATGTGTAGTCATTGTGTGATCAAACTTTTCATGCCATTGTTTGGGAGCTTGTTTAAGTCCATACAAGGATTTAACAAGTCTACAAACCTTCTTTTCTTGACCTTTTACCACAAACCCTTCCGGTTGTTCCATATATATTTCTTCATCTAATTCACCATTTAAAAATGCAGTCTTCACATCCATTTGGTGAATTTCCAGATTATACACTGATGCAATTGCAATTAGCATCCTTATAGATGTAATTCTTGTGACCGGTGAATAAGTGTCAAAGAAATCCAACCCTTCTTTTTGACGATATCCTTTTACAACTAGACGAGCTTTATACTTATCTATGGTACCATCTGGTTTCAATTTCTTTTTGAAAATCCATTTATATCCAATTGGTTTATTACCAGGAGGTAAGTCAACCAATTCCCAAGTGTTGTTTTGCAAAATGGATTCAAATTCACTATTGATTGCTTCCTTCCAAAAAGGAGCATCTGGAGATGTCATTGCATCTTTGTATGTTTGTGGTTCCGATTCAATTATATAAGTAAGAAATTCGGGTCCAAAGTCCTTGGCAATTTTGATTCTCTTACTCCTTGGTTGCAAGTTTGATTCTTGATCGTCATTATTGATAGCATTTGGTTCCATATCATTTCCTTGTACACCAGATGATGTAGCATCATCAATATGACTTGAATCATATTTCCTTTTATTTGAACATACTCTAGTTTTGTATGGAAATATATCTTCAAAAAACTCTGCATCCACAAATTCTATAATAGTATTTACCTGTATATCAATCACTTTTGATTTAAATACTAAGAATCTATATGCTGCACTACTATTGGCAAATCCAATAAACACACAGTCAATTGTTTTTTGTCCTAATTTGCTCCTCTTTGGTAAAGGAATTTGAACCTTAGCAAGGCACCCCCACACTTTTAATGTTTTATACGAAGGCATTCTTCCTTTCCATATTTCATATGGAGACTTGTTAGTTCCCTTGTGTGGGATTTTATTCAAGATTGCATTAGCAGTAAGTAATGCTTCACCCCACAAATTGTGAGGAAGTCCAGAGCTATTTAACATGGAGTTTATCATATCTTTAAATGTTCTATTCTTTCTTTCAGCAACTCCATTTTGTTGCAGGGAATATGGTGCAATAGTTTGATGAATGATGCCATGTAAAGAGCAAAATTCTGCAAATGCATTAGATTCATATTCACCTCCTCTATCTGACTTTAGGATTTTAATTTTCTTATCAAGTTGATTCTCAACTTCAGCCTTATATGTCTTAAACATATTCAAAGTTTCATCTTTGCTATGTATTAGATACACATAGCAGTACTTACTGCAATCGTCTATGAAAGTAACATAATAGTTCTTTCCCCCACGAGTTGGTGTGGATTTAAAGTCACATAAGTCACTATGAATCAATCCCAACACCTCATTTGATCTACCAAAAATTGATCTAAAAGTTTGCCTTGCAAATTTTGATTCTGTGCAAGTTTCACATTTATGTGCAGCATCTATAGTGCATTTTGGTAACAAACCAAGATTAATCATTCTATGTAAAGAACGAAAGTTGACATGTCCTAATCTAGCATGCCATAAATTAGAAGACTCAAGCAAGTAAGTAGAAGCATTATCTATATTATTATTAGCAACATCATATACATACAGATTGAGTTTGAAGAGCCCCTCTGCCAGGTAGCCATTTCCTACAAAAGTTCCTCCCTTAGTGAGAACGAACTTGTCAGATTCAAAAACAAGTTTAAATCCTTTGTTGCTCAACAAAGGACCAGACACAAGATTCTTCCTAATTTTAGGAACATGTAGCACCTCAGTTAGAGTGAGTTTTTTCCCAGAAGTGAATGTCAAAACCACATTACCCTTTCCAGCAACACTTGATGTAGATGCATTTCCCATGAACAATTGCTCCTCACCATTAAGTGGTTGATAGGTGGTAAACAGATTTCTATCTCCACAAATGTGCCTTGTCGCACCAGTATCAATCCACCAGTCCTTATTATCATTCACCAAGTTGACTTCAGAAACAACAGCCACAAAATCCTCCATAGCCACAGCCACATTTGCTTGGTTGTTGTTGTTGTTCCTAATGGCAGCAGGTGCATCTTTCTTGTGGCGACATTCTTGTGCCTTGTGTCCAGGATTTCCACACACCAAGCAACTACCTTTCATTTTCTTGAAATTCTTGGTCTTTGTTGCGTATTTGACATCATGTTTATTGCCTTTGAATTTCTGACCTTTGAATTTTGGCTTGGAAGTTACTCCCTCAACCATATTTGCTTTGGCTTCAATGACAGATCCATCGAGTTGCTTCTCATTTTTCAGGTGGTCTTCTTGAACTCGTAGTTTCAAAACCATATCCTCCATGGTCATTTCACTCTTCTTGTGCTTCAAATGCACTTTGAAATCCTTCCAAGAAGGTGGTAATTTTTCTATAACAGAACCAACTTGAAAGCTTTCATTAATCACCATACCTTAAGCATGAAGTTCATGAATAATCACCTGGAGTTCATCAACTTGACTAACAACAGTCTTGCTATCCACCATCTTATAGTTCAAAAATTTTCCAATAATGAACTTCTTTGAACCGGCGTCATCAACTTTGTATTTTTTCTCCAAAGAATTCCAGAGCTCCTTTGCAGTGGTGTATGACCTATATACATTATACAAAGTATCATCCAGACCATTGAGAATATAGTTCCTGCAGAGAAACTCACAATGTTTCCAGGCATCAATTGCATTCAATTGTTCTGCAGTCACGTCATCTCCTTCTGCCTTTGGAACTTCTTCCTTCACGACATGAGCAAGGTTCAATGTTGTCAGATAAAACAACATTTTTTGTTGCCAGCGTTTAAATTCCATGCCCTTGAATTTTTCTGGTTTCTCAACATGAGTTTTCACATCATTCACTGATACTTGATCCATGAAGTTTTGTCTAAAGATTGTTGGATTTGTATCAATGAATTGAAAATATGCTTTGATGTAGGACGAGATTTTAGCCAATTTCAACCAAAAATCTAGAAAAGAAAGAAGCGTCTTCACATTAAGAAGAATAATTTGAATATTAGAAATTGGTGTTCAAATAGGCTTCTTAATGATGAAATTAATCATAAATTACTCTTTTGGATATATCGGGATTCTAGGGCACAATCTTGATTGGGATTCCAAGCGTAATATTCTTTAGTATCTAGGATTTTATTTCCGATTTTTATTTAATCAGGTTTAATTAGCGGGCAAAATCTTGATTGGGATTCCAAGCGTAATATTCTTTAGTATCTAGGATTTTATTTCCGATTTTTATTTAATCAGGTTTAATTAGGTTTCCTAGTTTTAGTCTATAATAAATTGTTCTTTTTGTTTTCTATTTGTATTAGGTTTATTCTATGTGCCCTATATAAGACACCTCTTCGATTGTAATTTTCATTCAAGTTATCAATAAAAAAACCAAATATTAGAGAAGTTTCTCTATGTTTCTTACGGTTGTGCTTGTAATTGCTAGTGGATTCTAGCTCATCTCATATGACTTTCGACTCTTGACGGAGTCTCTTACTATCATGTTCATGCTTCCCGCATCATTTGGTATCAGAGCGGGTATCGCCCGCTCCTTAGCAGACGACGATCCAAGGGAGAAGTTCACTACCACCAACCTCAACGACGCTGGTCGTAGAGTATCTATCAAAGAAAGTTTTGTTGAA